>JAKUDI010000631.1:0-16000 GCA_022702515.1 Ilyophis sp. 1 JC-2022
ACAGAGACTGTGGAAAGAGGCAACTTACAGTGAGCACCATTAGTAGACCACAAAGACTGTGGAAAGAGGCTACTTACAGTGCTCACCTTTAGGAAACCAGAGAGACTGTGGAAAGAGGCTACTTACAGTGCACACTTGTAGTGGACCACAGAAACTGTGAAGAGAGGCTACGTACAGTGCACACCTTTAGTGGACCAGAGAAACTGTGAAGAGAGGCTACGTACAGTACACACCTTTAGTGGACCACAAAGATTGTGGAGAGAGGCTACTTACAGTGCACACCTGTAGTTGGCCACAGAAACTGTGAAAAAAGGCTACTTACAGTGCACACCTTTAGTGGACCACAGAGACTGCGGAGAGAGGATATTTCTAGTGCTCACCTGTAGTGGACCACAGAGACTGTGGAAAGAGGCATACAGTGAGCACCATTAGTAGACCACAAAGACAGTGGAGAGAGGCTACTTACAGTGCAGACCTTTAGAATATCAGAGAGTCTGTGGAGAGAGGCTACTTAAAGTGCACACCTGTAGTGGACCACAAAGACTGTGGAGAGAGGCTACTTACAGTGCACACCTTTAGTGGACCAGAGAGACTGTGGAGAGAGGCTACTTGCAGTGTTCACCTTTTGTGGACGTAAAAAACTGCGGGCAGTGTCCAGCTGACAGTGTACAGCTTTATTGGACTACAGAGTCTGTGGAGAGAGGCTACTTACAGTGCAAACATTTGGCGGACGAGAGAGACTGTGGACAAAAGCTACTTACAGTGCACAACTTTAGCGGACCAGAGAATTTGTGGAATGAGGCTACATACAGTGCAAAGGTTTAGGGGACCAGAAAATCTGTGGAGAGTGGCTACTTACTGTGCCCAAATAATTTTGTGGAGAGAGGCTACATACAGTGCAAACATTTGGTGGACGAGAGAGACTGTTTAGAGAGGCTACTTGCAGTGTACACCTTTTGTGGACCTGAAAGACTGCGGACAGTGTACAGCTGACAGTGTACAGCTTAATTGGACTACAGAGTCTGTGGAGAGAGGCTACTTACAGTGCACACCTTTAGAGGACCAGAGAAATAGTGAAGGGACGCTACTCACAGTGCTCACCTTTAGTAAACCAGCGAGACTCTGGAGAGAGGCTATTTACAGTGCACAACTGTAGTGGACAGAGAGAAATTTGATTCGGTATCTGTCAAAATTTGATTGATGGGGTCAAAGGTCAATTTATGAATATTAATGAGTATGAAAAATTATGATTATGCATAAATTATTTTTTTTAATGATTTTTTTTATTTTTATGATTATGATGATGCATCATCATTCGGGTCGGGGGTTTGTGGGTTTTTCGTTCCAAGGGTTTGTCGATGTCATTTTATTGGGAATTGTTGTAAGCGTTGTGGTTTTGTGACTAATTGTTTTTATGGACGGCCAGGGTGCTTAGGGGAAACATATTGGCAATGTAATGTGTTGTACATTGTTTTATTTGAAAAACATCGTGAAAAAGTAATGGTGTATAAATGTATATGTTATTAGTTGTAGCAGTAGTAGTAGCAGCGGCAATTAAGTTTTATTTAAAAAAGCAGTTTGTGTTAGCGGTGTTAGCAACAGCCGCTTGTTAAAAAGAATAGAATAATTCAAGCAGTTTTGTTAAAACGTGAAAAATCGCCGTGGACTATAATGAAAAAACATTATAACGAATCATTGTAAAGACTTGTTAGATGCCAAGAAGGAAGAAAAATAAACTCCGGGTTGAAAGGCGTTCGCAAAACATAGTCCGCGAACCGAGACACTGTAGACAAAAACTTAGAAGATATCTTGGGGTCCGCGAAATCACAATACTGTTCAAAAATAGACAAAAGATAGGTCCCAAAAGGCGAGATAGCGCGTTTAAAAGCCTAGAATGGTTCGCAAGAAAGACTATGAAGAAAATAATTTAAATAAAAGAATATGTTACGTTTTAAAGAATTCAAACGAAAAAAACGAAAAAAGAAATCGCGTGCTACATAGGGAGAGACCGTTGCCAAATGACAGCTCGCTGGCTATCGGGGCATGACTAAACTTGTCCAGAGAGAGAGAGAACTTTGTGCGTTTCAAGCTGGAATACGACCCCCAAGCTTCCTGTTACGTGAATTTGACGTTCGCTTACGCAGACCAACGTCGGAGGGCTGGTCCAAAGAGGTTTTGGCGCGAAAACGGTAAATGTCAAAGTGGCTGATTGATGGGGTTTCTGGGGGGGGGGGGGGGGGGGGGTATTCGCCATGTGATGGTTGTGGGTGTAGCCCACATGCGTTGCTGGCGAAAAGGAGTCCAGGGGGTTTCTAATGAACCTACTAAGAAGCTTGTCTACAGCGGTCTACCAACACGCAACTCTCCAGAAGTTATGGCGAAGAAACCTTTTTTAATTTTTTACACAGGCCTAGACTGTAATACCCCTTGAACGTAGTGTAGTTTGGGAAGAACCAATAAACAAACACGAAGAAGAAGAAGTATGTCTTGCTTTTGGGCAAAATAATTGGAGACTACGCGTAAAGTACGGTTAGCTAGCTGACTGTTTGTACAACTTTCTTCAAGTAGCCTACTCAAATTTAATGTCGGCATTCTAAAACTTGCGAGTTGTTGTAACTTCTCCGATTTTGTATTTTTACGTTTTTTTAAAAAAGAAGAAAAAGTAAATTAGACGCAGCATTGTGTAGGCTATTCAAAACACAAGGATATAATCTACTGTTTGGTCATGGCGAGGTTTGTGTCAAATTTTTAGATTTTATTTGTTCTAAAACTTTAATTTGGAAAACCATACCTTGGCAGGCTATTAAATAGCACACTCAGAAAATGGACTATTGCATAAAGTTATGTATGGCTATGAACGTTTTCAGTATTCCAGGGTTTTGTATAACGTTGCGGTCTAAAAGGGTTAGTTGGATAAATGTGTGCCGAAATTTATTATAACACATTGGTAATACATTACGTGGGGCATAAAGTGTGCGACTTTCTTTGTTTAATTATGCGTCTTCACCAGTTTGTATGCAACACGTGCTTTACATGGGGTAACAAGATACGACTTTCCACTGTTTAGTTTTTTTAATCTGTTTATTTATTCTGTCCTTACAAGCAAAAATGTTAGATTTAAGACGCGATAATCAACTGACGCCTTTCCACGTTGGATTTTTTCAGTATACAAAGGGGGAAATTATCAGGCATGCGAACGCAGTAGTGTTTTCAGTTATCATGGCAACTAAAGTTACATAACGTAGAATATGTTTAGAGTGGAGCTAGTAGGATTTAAAGGCGGCTTTCGTGGCATAGTCAAAAACATAATGGTTTTTAAGCAGTAAATAAAAGTTCAAATGAAAAAAGATGTCCACGGTGTTTTAGTTGTTTTTTCTTTAAAGTTGACATATTAGTGGATACCATCACTGTGCAGAACATTAAATAAAAAGTGTCAATATTTGAAAAAGTGATTCAAGCCACTTATTATAAACTAATTCAGGCACTGGTGTAATTGTGTGTATGTGTGTGTGTGTGTGTGTGTGTGTGCGCGCGAGAGCACTATGATTTTTAAATAATAAAAGGGGTGCTGACAACCTAGGCAAACAAAAGCTAATAAAGAAAAGTGAAACTTGAGTTAATTGGTCTGGTAACGAAACGTTAATGAACTGTTTTGTGATAAATCCATATCCAGTCATTCAGCGAGAGCCGATGGTCTGTTGAAGTTAGCCTCGAAGTTACAACGCTCACGCTGTCTATACCTCTCTGTTAAAACCCAGAAGGTTCGTTTTTGCATCATGCGTTTATCACTGTAGCCTAGTTTATTCTCAAGACGTTATTTTATATTTTGGTGGGGTTTTGTGGTATTTATTCAGCTAATTTTCAAATGTTATATTGAAACATTGTGTATTGTAGGTTATAGTAAATAAAATTATATCAAAGTTCAAATGAAAAAAGATGTCCACGGTGTTTTAGTTGTTTTTTCTTTAAAGTTGACATATTAGTGGATACCATCACTGTGCAGAACATTAAATAAAAAGTGTCAATATTTGAAAAAGTGATTCAGGCCACTTATTATAAACTAATTCAGGCACTGGTGTAATTGTATGTGTGTGTGTGTGTGCGTGTGCGCGAGAGCACTATGATTTTTAAATAATAAAGTTTGTTTATTTGAACATTGTTGCGACAAGATTGCAAAAGTGTAATGTTTTCAAAAGTATACCAAAAGTGTATTCCTAATAATAGAGGACCCCACAACACACATAATTGAATAGGTCTTTGAATGTCAATCTACCCTTCAGATTAAGAGGCAGTAGACAGCAGACAGTAGATTTTGGTGGGTTTTGTGGTAATTATTCTGCTAATTACCAAATGTTATATTGAAACATTGTGTATTGTAGGTTATAGTAAATAAAATTATATCAAAGTTCAAATGAAAAAAGATGTCCACGGTGTTTTAGTTGTTTTTTATTTAAAGTTGACATATTAGTGGATACCATCACTGTGCAGACCACCAGTGTCAATATTTGAAAAAGTGATTAAAGCCACTTATTATAAACTAATTCAGGCACTGGTGTAATTGTGTGTATGTGTGTGTGTGTGTGCGTGTGCGCGAGAGCACTATGATTTTTAAATAATAAAGTTTGTTTATTTGAACATTGTTGCGACAAGATTGCAAACGTGTAATGTTTTCAAAAAGTATACCAAAAGTGTATTCCTAATAATAGAGGACCCCACAACACACATAATTGAATAGGTCTTTGAATGTCAATCTACCCTTCAGATTAAGAGGCAGTAGACAGCAGACAGTAGATTTTGGTGGGTTTTGTGGTAATTATTCTGCTAATTACCAAATGTTATATTGAAACATTGTGTATTGTAGGTTATAGTAAATAAAATTATATCAAAGTTCAAATGAAAAAAGATGTGCATGGGGTTTTAGTTGTTTTTTATTTAAAGTTGACATATTAGTGGATACCATCACTGTGCAGACCACCAGTGTCAATATTTGAAAAAGTGATTAAAGCCACTTATTATAAACTAATTCAGGCACTGGTGTAATTGTGTGTATGTGTGTGTGTGTGTGTGCGTGTGCGCGAGAGCACTATGATTTTTAAATAATAAAGTTTGTTTATTTGAACATTGTTGCGACAAGATTGCAAACGTGTAATGTTTTCAAAAAGTATACCAAAAGTGTATTCCTAATAATAGAGGACCCCACAACACACATAATTGAATAGGTCTTTGAATGTCAATCTACCCTTCAGATTAAGAGGCAGTAGACAGCAGACAGTAGATTTTGGTGGGTTTTGTGGTAATTATTCTGCTAATTACCAAATGTTATATTGAAACATTGTGTATTGTAGGTTATAGTAAATAAAATTATATCAAAGTTCAAATGAAAAAAGATGTGCATGGGGTTTTAGTAGTTTTTTCTTTAAAGTTGACATATTAGTGGATACCATCACTGTGCAGACCACCAGTGTCAATATTTGAAAAAGTGATTAAAGCCACTTATTATAAACTAATTCAGGCACTGAGGTAATTGTGTGTGTGTGTGTGTGTGTGTGTGTGTGTGTGTGTGCGCGCGAGCGCACCATGGTTTTTAAATAATAAAGTTTGTTGTGACAGGTTTTCAAAAGTGTAATGTTTTAAAAACTAGGGTTATACCAACAATGTATTACTAATAATAGAGGACCCCACAGCACACCTAATTAAAGAGGTCTTTCTGCCCCCCTTCAAAAGTAACTTTTAATTTAAAAAACAACTAAAACCCCATGCACATCTTTTTTCATTTGAACTTTGATGTAATTTTATTTACTATAACCTACAATACACAATGTTTCAATATAACATTTGGTACTTAGCAGAATAATTACCACAAAACCCACCAAAATCTACTGTCTGCTGTCTACTGCCTCTTAATCTGAAGGGTAGATTGACATTCAAAGACCTATTCAATTATGTGTGTTGTGGGGTCCTCTATTATTAGGAATACACTTTTGGTATACTTTTTGAAAACATTACACGTTTGCAATCTTGTCGCAACAATGTTCAAATAAACAAACTTTATTATTTAAAAATCATAGTGCTCTCGCGCACACACACACACACACACACACATACACACAATTACACCAGTGCCTGAATTAGTTTATAATAAGTGGCTTTAATCACTTTTTCAAATATTGACACTGGTGGTCTGCACAGTGATGGTATCCACTAATATGTCAACTTTAAAGAAAAAACAACTAAAACACCGTGGACATCTTTTTTCATTTGAACTTTGATATAATTTTATTTACTATAACCTACAATACACAATGTTTCAATATAACATTTGAAAATTAGCTGAATAAATACCACAAAACCCCACCAAAATATAAAATAACGTCTTGAGAATAAACTAGGCTACAGTGATAAACGCATGATGCAAAAACGAACCTTCTGGGTTTTAACAGAGAGGTATAGACAGCGTGAGCGTTGTAACTTCGAGGCTAACTTCAACAGACCATCGGCTCTCGCTGAATGACTGGATATGGATTTATCACAAAACAGTTCATTAACGTTTCGTTACCAGACCAATTAACTCAAGTTTCACTTTTCTTTATTAGCTTTTGTTTGCCTAGGTTGTCAGCACCCCTTTTATTATTTAAAAATCATAGTGCTCTCGCGCGCACACACACACACACACACACACACATACACACAATTACACCAGTGCCTGAATTAGTTTATAATAAGTGGCTTGAATCACTTTTTCAAATATTGACACTTTTTATTTAATGTTCTGCACAGTGATGGTATCCACTAATATGTCAACTTTAAAGAAAAAACAACTAAAACACCGTGGACATCTTTTTTCATTTGAACTTTTATTTACTGCTTAAAAACCATTATGTTTTTGACTATGCCACGAAAGCCGCCTTTAAATCCTACTAGCTCCACTCTAAACATATTCTACGTTATGTAACTTTAGTTGCCATGATAACTGAAAACACTACTGCGTTCGCATGCCTGATAATTTCCCCCTTTGTATACTGAAAAAATCCAACGTGGAAAGGCGTCAGTTGATTATCGCGTCTTAAATCTAACATTTTTGCTTGTAAGGACAGAATAAATAAACAGATTAAAAAAACTAAACAGTGGAAAGTCGTATCTTGTTACCCCATGTAAAGCACGTGTTGCATACAAACTGGTGAAGACGCATAATTAAACAAAGAAAGTCGCACACTTTATGCCCCACGTAATGTATTACCAATGTGTTATAATAAATTTCGGCACACATTTATCCAACTAACCCTTTTAGACCGCAACGTTATACAAAACCCTGGAATACTGAAAACGTTCATAGCCATACATAACTTTATGCAATAGTCCATTTTCTGAGTGTGCTATTTAATAGCCTGCCAAGGTATGGTTTTCCAAATTAAAGTTTTAGAACAAATAAAATCTAAAAATTTGACACAAACCTCGCCATGACCAAACAGTAGATTATATCCTTGTGTTTTGAATAGCCTACACAATGCTGCGTCTAATTTACTTTTTCTTCTTTTTTAAAAAAACGTAAAAATACAAAATCGGAGAAGTTACAACAACTCGCAAGTTTTAGAATGCCGACATTAAATTTGAGTAGGCTACTTGAAGAAAGTTGTACAAACAGTCAGCTAGCTAACCGTACTTTACGCGTAGTCTCCAATTATTTAGCCCAAAAGCAAGACATACTTCTTCTTCTTCGTGTTTGTTTATTGGTTCTTCCCAAACTACACTACGTTCAAGGGGTATTACAGTCTAGGCCTGTGTAAAAAATTAAAAAAGGTTTCTTCGCCATAACTTCTGGAGAGTTGCGTGTTGGTAGACCGCTGTAGACAAGCTTCTTAGTAGGTTCATTAGAAACCCCCTGGACTCCTTTTCGCCAGCAACGCATGTGGGCTACACCCACAACCATCACATGGCGAATACCCCCCCCCCCCCCCCCCCCCCCCCCCCCCCCAGAAACCCCATCAATCAGCCACTTTGACATTTACCGTTTTCGCGCCAAAACCTCTTTGGACCAGCCCTCCGACGTTGGTCTGCGTAAGCGAACGTCAAATTCACGTAACAGGAAGCTTGGGGGTCGTATTCCAGCTTGAAACGCACAAAGTTCTCTCTCTCTCTGGACAAGTTTAGTCATGCCCCGATAGCCAGCGAGCTGTCATTTGGCAACGGTCTCTCCCTATGTAGCACGCGATTTCTTTTTTCGTTTTTTCGTTTTAATTCTTTAAAACGTAACATATTCTTTTATTTAAATTATTTTCTTCATAGTCTTTCTTGCGAACCATTCTAGGCTTTTAAACGCGCTATCTCGCCTTTTGGGACCTATCTTTTGTCTATTTTTGAACAGTATTGTGATTTCGCGGACCCCAAGATATCTTCTAAGTTTTTGTCTACAGTGTCTCGGTTCGCGGACTATGTTTTGCGAACGCCTTTCAACCCGGAGTTTATTTTTCTTCCTTCTTGGCATCTAACAAGTCTTTACAATGATTCGTTATAATGTTTTTTCATTATAGTCCACGGCGATTTTTCACGTTTTAACAAAACTGCTTGAATTATTCTATTCTTTTTAACAAGCGGCTGTTGCTAACACCGCTAACACAAACTGCTTTTTTAAATAAAACTTAATTGCCGCTGCTACTACTACTGCTACAACTAATAACATATACATTTATACACCATTACTTTTTCACGATGTTTTTCAAATAAAACAATGTACAACACATTACATTGCCAATATGTTTCCCCTAAGCACCCTGGCCGTCCATAAAAACAATTCGTCACAAAACCACAACGCTTACAACAATTCCCAATAAAATGACATCGCCAAACCCTTGGAACGAAAAACCCACAAACCCCCGACCCGAATGATGATGCATCATCATAATCATAAAAATAAAAAAAATCATTAAAAAAAATCATTTATGCATAATCATAATTTTTCATACTCATTAATATTCATAAATTGACCTTTGACCCCATCAATCAAATTTTGACAGATACCGAATCAAATTTCTCTCTGTGGACCACAGAGAATGTGGAGTGAGGCTACATACAGTGCAAACGTTTGGGGGACCAGAGAAACTGTGGACAAAAGCTAATTACTGTGCACACCAGAAGTGGACCCACAGAGAATGTGGAGAAAGGCTACTTATAGTGCACAGGATTAGTGGACCAGAAAGATTTTGGAGAGAGGTTACAAAAAATGCAAACCATTAGTAGACCAGAGAGACTTTGGAGAGACACATAGATTGTGGAGAGACAGTTGAGAAAAGCTACTTACATTGCACAACTTTTGTGGACCAGAGAGATTGTGGAGTGAGGCTACATACAGTGCAAACCACAAGTGGACCAAAGAAACTGTGGAGAAAGGCTACTTATAGTGCACACCATTAGTGAACAAAAGAAACTATGGAGAGACACAGAGATTGTGAAAAGAGGCAACTTACTTTCTACAACCTTAGTTGACCAGAAGGATTGTGGAAAGAGGCCACATTACAGTACAAACATTTGGAAGACCAGAGAAACTGGAGAAAGGCTACTTACAGTGCACATCATAAGTGGACCACAAAGACTGTGGAGAGAGGCTACTTACAGTCCACAACTGTAGTGGACCACAGAAACTGTGGAGAGAGGCTACTTACAGTGCACACCTGTAGAGGCCCACAGAGACTGTGGTGAGGGCTACTCACAGTGCAAACTTTGGAGCGAAGCTACTTACCGTGCTGACCTTTAGTAAACCAGCGAGACTGTGGAGAGAGGCTATTTACAGTGCACAACTGTAGTGGACCACAGAGAATGTGGAGAAAGGCTACTTACTGTGCACAACATTAGTGGACCAGAAAGATTGTGGAGTGAGGCTACATACAGTGCAAACGTTTGGGGGACCAGAGAAACTGTGGACAAAAGCTACTTACTGTGCACACCATAAGTGGACCCACAGAGAATGTGGAGAAAGGCTAATTATAGTGCACAGGATTAGTGGACCAGATAGATGTGGAGAGAGGTTACAAAAAATGCAAACCATTAGTAGACCAGAGAGACTGTGGAGAGACACATAGATTGTGGAGAGACAGTTGAGAGAAGCTACTTACAGTGCATAACTTTAGTGGACCAGATATACTGTGGAGAGAGGCTCCTTACAGTGCAAACCTTTTTTGGACCACAGAGAATGTGGAAAGAGGATACTTACTGTGTAGAACTTTAGTGGACCACAGAGACTGCGGAAAGAAGCTACTTACTGCGCATAACGTTTGTGGACCAGAGAGATTGTGGAGAGAGGTGACTTACAGTGCACACCTTTAGTGGACCAGATATACTGTGGAGAGAGGCTCCTTACAATGCAAACCTTTTTTGGACCACAGAGGATGTGGAAAGAGGATACTTACTGTGTTGAACTTTAGTGGACCAGAGAGATTGTGGAAAGAAGTTACTTACAGTGCACAACATTAGTGGACCAGAGAGATAGTGGAGAGAGGCTTCTTACAGTGAAAACTTTTAGTGGACCACAGAGACTACGGAAAGAGGCTACTTACTGCGCATAACGTTTGTGGACCAGAGAGATTGTGGAGAGAGGTGACTTACAGTGCACACCTTTAGTGGACCAGATATACTGTGGAGAGAGGCTCCTTACAATGCAAACCTTTTTTTGGACCACAGAGAATGTGGAAAGAGGCTACTTACTTACTGTGTAGAACTTTAGTGGACCAGAGAGATTGTGGAGAGAGGCTCCTGACAGTGCAAACTTTTAGTGGACCACAGAAACTGCGGATAGAGGCGACTTACAGTGCACACCTTAAGTGGACAACAGAGACTGTAGAGAGAAGCTACTTTCAGTAGACACCTTTAGTGGACCTGAAAGATTGTAGAGAGGCTACTTACTGTGCATTACGTTTGTGGAACAGAGATATTGTGGAGAGAGGTTCTTTACAGTGCACACCTTTAGGACCAGATATACTGTGGAGAGAGGAAACCTTTTTTGGACCACAGAGAATGTGGAAGAGGCAACTTACTGTGTAGAACTTTAGTGGACCAGAGAGATTGTGGAAAGAAGTTACTTACAGTGCACAACTTTAGTTGACCAGAGAGAGTGTGGAGAGAGGCTCCTTACAGTGCAAACTTTTAGTGGACAACAGAAACTGCGGAAAGAGGCTACTTACAGTGCACACCGTTGTTTATGAATGGTTCAAGCTTCTCATGCTATATTACACAGCAATTGAAGTTTCTGATGCAACTAAAACAGCCATCGATTCAAGTTTCTGAACCAACAGTATCAGAAACAAGTTCAATTTGGGTCTGTGAAGCAACTGTGTCAGCCAGCAATTTTACTTTCTGAAACCAATGTGTCAGCCAACAGTATAAGTTTCTCATGCCTCTTTGTTTGAGAATGGTTCAAGCTTCTCATGCTATATTACACACCAATTGAAGTTTCTGATGCAACTAAAACAGCCATCGATTCAAGTTTCTGAACCAACAGTATCAGAAACAAGTTCAATTTGAGTCTGTGAAGCAACTGTGTCAGCCAGCAATTCTACTTTCTGAAACCAATGTGTCAGCCAACAGTATAAGTTTCTCATGCCTCTTTGTTTGAGAATGGTTCAAGCTTCTCATGCTATATTACACACCAATTGAAGTTTCTGATGCAACTAAAACAGCCATCGATTCAAGTTTCTGAACCAACAGTATCAGAAACAAGTTCAATTTGAGTCTGTGAAGCAACTGTGTCAGCCAGCAATTCTACTTTCTGAAACCAATGTGTCAGCCAACAGTATAAGTTTCTCATGCCTCTTTGTTTGAGAATGGTTCAAGCTTCTCATGCTATATTACACACCAATTGAAGTTTCTGATGCAACTAAAACAGCCATCGATTCAAGTTTCTGAACCAACAGTATCAGAAACAAGTTCAATTTGGGTCTGTGAAGCAACTGTGTCAGCCAGCAATTCTACTTTCTGAAACCAATGTGTCAGCCAACAGTATAAGTTTCTCATGCCTCTTTGTTTGAGAATGGTTCAAGCTTCTCATGCTATATTACACACCAATTGAAGTTTCTGATGCAACTAAAACAGCCATCGATTCAAGTTTCTGAACCAACAGTATCAGAAACAAGTTCAATTTGGGTCTGTGAAGCAACTGTGTCAGCCAGCAATTCTACTTTCTGAAACCAATGTGTCAGCCAACAGTATAAGTTTCTCATGCCTCTTTGTTTGAGAATGGTTCAAGCTTCTCATGCTATATTACACACCAATTGAAGTTTCTGATGCAACTAAAACAGCCATCGATTCAAGTTTCTGAACCAACAGTATCAGAAACAAGTTCAATTTGAGTCTGTGAAGCAACTGTGTCAGCCAGCAATTCTACTTTCTGAAACCAATGTGTCAGCCAACAGTATAAGTTTCTCATGCCTCTTTGTTTGAGAATGGTTCAAGCTTCTCATGCTATATTACACACCAATTGAAGTTTCTGATGCAACTAAAACAGCCATCGATTCAAGTTTCTGAACCAACAGTATCAGAAACAAGTTCAATTTGGGTCTGTGAAGCAACTGTGTCAGCCAGCAATTTTACTTTCTGAAACCAATGTGTCAGCCAACAGTATAAGTTTCTCATGCCTCTTTGTTTGAGAATGGTTCAAGCTTCTCATGCTATATTACACACCAATTGAAGTTTCTGATGCAACTAAAACAGCCATCGATTCAAGTTTCTGAACCAACAGTATCAGAAACAAGTTCAATTTGAGTCTGTGAAGCAACTGTGTCAGCCAGCAATTCTACTTTCTGAAACCAATGTGTCAGCCAACAGTATAAGTTTCTCATGCCTCTTTGTTTGAGAATGGTTCAAGCTTCTCATGCTATATTACACACCAATTGAAGTTTCTGATGCAACTAAAACAGCCATCGATTCAAGTTTCTGAACCAACAGTATCAGAAACAAGTTCAATTTGAGTCTGTGAAGCAACTGTGTCAGCCAGCAATTCTACTTTCTGAAACCAATGTGTCAGCCAACAGTATAAGTTTCTCATGCCTCTTTGTTTGAGAATGGTTCAAGCTTCTCATGCTATATTACACACCAATTGAAGTTTCTGATGCAACTAAAACAGCCATCGATTCAAGTTTCTGAACCAACAGTATCAGAAACAAGTTCAATTTGAGTCTGTGAAGCAACTGTGTCAGCCAGCAATTCTACTTTCTGAAACCAATGTGTCAGCCAACAGTATAAGTTTCTCATGCCTCTTTGTTTGAGAATGGTTCAAGCTTCTCATGCTATATTACACACCAATTGAAGTTTCTGATGCAACTAAAACAGCCATCGATTCAAGTTTCTGAACCAACAGTATCAGAAACAAGTTCAATTTGAGTCTGTGAAGCAACTGTGTCAGCCAGCAATTCTACTTTCTGAAACCAATGTGTCAGCCAACAGTATAAGTTTCTCATGCCTCTTTGTTTGAGAATGGTTCAAGCTTCTCATGCTATATTACACACCAATTGAAGTTTCTGATGCAACTAAAACAGCCATCGATTCAAGTTTCTGAACCAACAGTATCAGAAACAAGTTCAATTTGAGTCTGTGAAGCAACTGTGTCAGCCAGCAATTCTACTTTCTGAAACCAATGTGTCAGCCAACAGTATAAGTTTCTCATGCCTCTTTGTTTGAGAATGGTTCAAGCTTCTCATGCTATATTACACACCAATTGAAGTTTCTGATGCAACTAAAACAGCCATCGATTCAAGTTTCTGAACCAACAGTATCAGAAACAAGTTCAATTTGAGTCTGTGAAGCAACTGTGTCAGCCAGCAATTCTACTTTCTGAAACCAATGTGTCAGCCAACAGTATAAGTTTCTCATGCCTCTTTGTTTGAGAATGGTTCAAGCTTCTCATGCTATATTACACACCAATTGAAGTTTCTGATGCAACTAAAACAGCCATCGATTCAAGTTTCTGAACCAACAGTATCAGAAACAAGTTCAATTTGAGTCTGTGAAGCAACTGTGTCAGCCAGCAATTTTACTTTCTGAAACCAATGTGTCAGCCAACAGTATAAGTTTCTCATGCCTCTTTGTTTGAGAATGGTTCAAGCTTCTCATGCTATATTACACACCAATTGAAGTTTCTGATGCAACTAAAACAGCCATCGATTCAAGTTTCTGAACCAACAGTATCAGAAACAAGTTCAATTTGGGTCTGTGAAGCAACTGTGTCAGCCAGCAATTTTACTCTCTGAAACCAATGTGTCAGCCAACAGTATAAGTTTCTCATGCCTCTTTGTTTGAGAATGGTTCAAGCTTCTCATGCTATATTACACACCAATTGAAGTTTCTGATGCAACTAAAACAGCCATCGATTCAAGTTTCTGAACCAACAGTATCAGAAACAAGTTCAATTTGAGTCTGTGAAGCAACTGTGTCAGCCAGCAATTCTACTTTCTGAAACCAATGTGTCAGCCAACAGTATAAGTTTCTCATGCCTCTTTGTTTGAGAATGGTTCAAGCTTCTCATGCTATATTACACACCAATTGAAGTTTCTGATGCAACTAAAACAGCCATCGATTCAAGTTTCTGAACCAACAGTATCAGAAACAAGTTCAATTTGAGTCTGTGAAGCAACTGTGTCAGCCAGCAATTCTACTTTCTGAAACCAATGTGTCAGCCAACAGTATAAGTTTCTCATGCCTCTTTGTTTGAGAATGGTTCAAGCTTCTCATGCTATATTACACACCAATTGAAGTTTCTGATGCAACTAAAACAGCCATCGATTCAAGTTTCTGAACCAACAGTATCAGAAACAAGTTCAATTTGAGTCTGTGAAGCAACTGTGTCAGCCAGCAATTCTACTTTCTGAAACCAATGTGTCAGCCAACAGTATAAGTTTCTCATGCCTCTTTGTTTGAGAATGGTTCAAGCTTCTCATGCTATATTACACACCAATTGAAGTTTCTGATGCAACTAAAACAGCCATCGATTCAAGTTTCTGAACCAACAGTATCAGAAACAAGTTCAATTTGAGTCTGTGAAGCAACTGTGTCAGCCAGCAATTCTACTTTCTGAAACCAATGTGTCAGCCAACAGTATAAGTTTCTCATGCCTCTTTGTTTGAGAATGGTTCAAGCTTCTCATGCTATATTACACACCAATTGAAGTTTCTGATGCAACTAAAACAGCCATCGATTCAAGTTTCTGAACCAACAGTATCAGAAACAAGTTCAATTTGAGTCTGTGAAGCAACTGTGTCAGCCAGCAATTTTACTTTCTGAAACCAATGTGTCAGCCAACAGTATAAGTTTCTCATGCCTCTTTGTTTGAGAATGGTTCAAGCTTCTCATGCTATATTACACACCAATTGAAGTTTCTGATGCAACTAAAACAGCCATCGATTCAAGTTTCTGAACCAACAGTATCAGAAACCAGTTCAATTTGGGTCTGTGAAGCAACTGTGTCAGCCAGCAATTTTACTTTCTGAAACCAATGTGTCAGCCAACAGTATAAGTTTCTCATGCCTCTTTGTTTGAGAATGGTTCAAGCTTCTCATGCTATATTACACACCAATTGAAGTTTCTGATGCAACTAAAACAGCCATCGATTCAAGTTTCTGAACCAACAGTATCAGAAACAAGTTCAATTTGGGTCTGTGAAGCAACTGTGTCAGCCAGCAATTTTACTTTCTGAAACCAATGTGTCAGCCAACAGTATAAGTTTCTCATGCCTCTTTGTTTGAGAATGGTTCAAGCTTCTCATGCTATATTACACACCAATTGAAGTTTCTGATGCAACTAAAACAGCCATCGATTCAAGTTTCTGAACCAACAGTATCAGAAACAAGTTCAATTTGAGTCTGTGAAGCAACTGTGTCAGCCAGCAATTCTACTTTCTGAAACCAATGTGTCAGCCAACAGTATAAGTTTCTCATGCCTCTTTGTTTGAGAATGGTTCAAGCTTCTCATGCTATATTACACACCAATTGAAGTTTCTGATGCAACTAAAACAGCCATCGAT
>JAKUDI010000632.1:0-10574 GCA_022702515.1 Ilyophis sp. 1 JC-2022
TGTGCTTTTTTGGGAGCATTACGAGTATATTGTGCACCCTAGCTCAAAAGCAGCATGTGGTCGAGGATAACCAAGGTTGTAACTAGTGCTTCCTCTGAATAGCAAGCTACAGCTGATACGTGCTAATCATTGCCTGCCATGGCCTAGAACACTGAGAAAACGGTGTTAGCATGTGCATTTTAAAACAGGTGGCCTTGCCAAATAATAAATGGGCATGGGAGTATGCTAATTCATAATGATCTGCACACATTCCTAATATACGATCAAGTCTGTGGTAATTCATAATGATCTGCACACATTCCTAATATATGATCAAGTCTGATCCACCTGCAAACACATTTACACACAGATCAGTGGCTTATTGCATGCAACTTAGTACATTTAAATATACTCTCATTTTTAGGATAAGATTGATAGATGAGGCCCAATGTGTCCATTACCCAGTTTATGTCATAATTGGAGTAGTATGCCAAAGAAAGGTAATTTATCACCAACCAGTCAGACTAACAATATATGGGAACAATGTATGGTAAATATACTATGTAGCCTACTATGTACTGTATATATTACATAAACCTACACCAGCCCATGGAGTATTAAAAGGGATAGCTAGCTGTTATGCCATTTGTTTATTTCCCATTAGCTATGCTGGTGCACCCAACATAATGAATGGCAAGGCCACACATGGAAGCTTCTACTGAATTGTTGTACAAACTCCAAGGCCAGTTCATCCCCAATAGATTGAAGGGTCACCACCATTGTCATTACTTATGGTATTAAATCAAAGTCGGCACTGGCAGGGACTTTTATTCTATAGAGTCCCCATACTTTATCATGGAGCCTTAATCAGGTTTAGCTTAGTTTGTAGTTACTACCTGACACCTAGCTAGCTAACTAACTTGTGGTTCTCCAATGTGGTCCTGGGGGATCCCTGTGTATGCTGGATTTTGTTCCAACCACAAAAGCAGTACTTGAATTTTAACGAGCTGTTATTTTTTAAAGATGTTTTTAAAGTTTAGATGGATTATTTACCCTCTTAAACCACATTAAGATATAAATGAAAACATGTTAATTTATAACCATGCAAACATCTGACTTATTTCAAAAAAGTTTTACCTTTGGGAATCCACATTTTGCACATTGACTGCTTAATAACTTAATATATCAGACAGTCAGGGAATAAACATGTGATACATTTCCATCACTAAGAATCTCACTGAATGAATACTTTCATTAAAAATTTTACAGGAAATTTTGAAGAAGGCATGTAGAGATATGTCTGCACATCCATACCAGGGGTGGTTCTGGCATAACTACCAATATATATCTGCCACTGCTTAGCCAGGGAAAACATTGCTTTGAATGTTGGTATTATCTTGCATGTGTTAGAACAACTGGATGTGCTTTCTGAAGGCAAGGCCTCTCGCTAGCAGAGCCCTCCCTGTACCTTCAATAAACAAGCACTTCCTGTATGCACAGCGACAGCTTCCTTGTGTTCTCAGTTATTGAAGCTGTTTGGTAAGTTTTAGAGTAACTGGGTTCATTTACTGAGAGAATGACTCAGTGGCAGTTTCCTTCCTGTGTACAGTGACAGAGCATAAAGATACCCTCACATATTCATGCACTTCCTGTTGAGATGCCTGTCAGGTGTCCACATGGACCTATTATCTAAAAAACAAGGAGAAAGTAAGCCTCTTACCCAGACTGGACTTTCTACTGTAAAATATTTAGACAATATATGTTTTGACAGCTGAAAATGATTATAGTGCCCTTTGACCTTTTTACATAGAGAAAATTGCTGGTATATTACCCCTGTCGTGGAAATTTCACTTTAACCCACAGTGAGCAAAGTCTGTTCAAACAGAACCACAACAAATCCGTATTGTAATCTAATAATTAGTTTATTTGCAGATAAACCAATGAGAGAGTCATTACCCAGCTCTCTGTTGAACACAAGCCAAAGTCAGACATTTATACACATCTTTACAGGCTATGTCACAGGGGGCGGATTTCTAGACACGAGAAAATTATAGATAGGTAAAAGAGAAATATAGAGATACTTTCTCCACTCAGAGGCATGGATTAACCCTTGGCCTCGATGGCCCCCTCCCTTACATCAACAAGACTCTCAGCTCAGGAAGGATGTCTACAACTCACGCAAGGACATACACATAAGCTTCTCCATATGCATGACCTTCTATTGATATTGGCCAGACACAGAGGAACCAGTGTGACCCAGCTCATGTGCTGGTTAAAACACTCTGTTCCCTAACCTCTGCATTACTGTTAGACTAAATAATAATCAACGAATCATTAATAAGTGCTAAATGTTAATAATGTGATTGTCTCTAAATTAACATACACAATGTAAAACAGAAAATTGCCATCACACCGCTCACCGCATTCAATTAAAGACATCACACAGAAATATAATTAAGATTGCAAACATTGGAAAGAGGTACTCAAAAGAGCTACCCTCCTCGAGGAAGGGAAGAATGGGTGCAGGGGGGTCCCAGACATAGTAAATATCCTCTTGCTGAAGGGTCTGGCCACACTGGTCCAGAATGTTCAGAGGAGGGAGAAAGCCTCTGGTAACTTTGCCAGGTACTACGCAACTCCCTTCCTGAGGACGATGTGCCTGTGTGTGCTGGACTTGACCATACCATACAGCTGGGACCCTCGATATTTATATCGAGCCCTGAGGGACTTTGCTTTTGGGGCAGGATTGCCCAGGGCTGGGCTGAACTCATGGATTATTACAAAATAATAATTTAAGATCTAATCAGACCATGACACTCCCGAGGGGCAGCTCGACCCTGGACCCGTCAATAATCTGGGCAAATGTCTTACACAAATGTATTAACACCAAACAGAAATACATTGCCTGGATGTCTGCTCACATGTGTCTCCCCACCAGGGTCTTTATGCGTAAGCATTACATTACATTACATTACATTACATTTATTTGGCAGACGCTTTTATCCAAAGCGACGTACAATTAGTGCATATTGAAGGTCTTAGACACAATCTACAAAGCAAATCCAACGAAGCACAACTTTCTCACAACATAGGAGCTATCGCTAGTAGTCAACAGAATACAGAATACAGTCGGCTATACATTCTAAGCTATGAAATAGCAAAAACCAAATAGAAAATAAAAAGCAAGAACATACTATATATATTTGGCTAATCAAGGTGGAGTCTGAAAAAGTGTGTTTTCAGACCACGACGGAAAACAGACAGCGTTTCAGCAGAGCGCAACGGAGTGGGGAGTTCATTCCACCACTAGGGAGCTAGAGTGGAGAAGCTCCGCAGTCGGGACGAGCGAGTGCCGTTGACATGGAGGGAGGGAAGTGCAAGTCGCCCTGCACCAGCAGAGCGAAGTGGTCGAGCAGGAGTGTAGTGCTGGATCAAGTCCTGTAGGTAGGAGGGGCCTGACCTTTTGGCTGCAGTGTAGGCCAGGGTCAGAACTTTGAACCTGATCCTGGCCATGACTGGAAGCCAGTGGAGTGACCTCAGCAGGGGGGTGACGTGTGTAAGCGGCACCTAGCCCTGTCTCCCACGGATGCACTGACTCAGAACATGTCTACCATCTGTTCTGGGAGTGCTCCGTGGCCAGACGGGTCTGGGGCCTTGTTGTTTCCTCTGTCTCCCACAATAGGTTGCTGTCGAGGTCCTCCCTGACTGCTGAGAGTGTTCTCTACGGCCCCAGGGGAGGCTTCAAAACCACCGAACTCCAGTGTCAGTGGAGGATCATTAACACCGTCAAGCAGGTCCTGTGGCAGGTCCTGTGCGAGGAACATCAAGGTCTACCAAAAAACAACAGTGGACCTGGTCAATCTCAGGAGAAGGACACAGAACCTCCTCCAGTCTAGTCCACCCCCCCATCCAACTGGAAGAAAGAGAAGATTGCAACGGACAATATTTTCTCATAGCCTTACTGAAAATGTTATTTGTCATTTCCCATTAGGTGCTAGGGACAAAATCGGCCTTTTTGAAACATGCCACCCTATTCCAAATGTGAAAGTAAAAATGCGTTCCAGACTGTTCTGTTGTGGTGACAGGGGAGGTACATCTATTTTCCACTCACAGGCTTGTATATGCAGCGCTACACAGACCAGAGGTGCACAGGAAGACTGACCTGCAGCACAGAGCTGTCTTCACACCCCCCTTTCACAGCACTGAAACCACACTGACGCTCTGATCACATTCACCCACTTCACACCTCAGACCACCTTTCCATTACAACAGACTCGACAAGAGAGGCTTAAAAAACAGTGCACTTGTCTTCACTTGGTGATGTTTTAAAATGAAAAATAATAAAGATTTTGCCCAAAGTTTTCAAGTTTAACACATTTACAGAATAAATGTGGAAATATATAAGCGGCGATATAATATTTACACATTTATTATGTAAATCTCTCACTGTCCCACTCATCACTGATGGAGCAGAGCTACTAAAGCTGAGATGGTGAGATGGCAACACAGACAAAAGTAAAACCTGACACTCGACAGGGATGGTGCATCATAAAAAAAATGTGAAACATAAACTTAATAAGTCACAAAAAATTAAACAAATACTGAATTGATACATTGTTTTTCAGCCCATCATCAGATGCATTGAAACACAGAACATCTTGATCCCTTTCTCTCCCTTTCCCATCCTGATGATACATTCCACGGTCATGTGACCAGCTGTCATGAAAGTGTTCTTGACTCATTAAGGCCATTCAGCCTTATAATGAATGTATGTGCTGAGTAAGGTGTGGAGTAGAATGGATTCATCTGAAACAATCCCTGAATTATGAGGTTATGTCTATAGCAGGGTGCGAGTGCATAACAGGGTCTATGCGAGTCTATAACAGGGTGCGAGGGTGTGGGGGAAGAGTGTGTGTTTGTGTGTGTGTGTGTGTGTGTGTGTGTGTGTACATATGCATATGTATATGTATGTGTTTTCAATAAACTCAACACCAAAGAGAGTAGTATTCATGCATGTTAGGTTTGATTGGTTACTGGGGGGCGAGGGGCGGAGCATTTCCAGTATTAAGGACAAACTCAAACTCAAACTCTATTCAAATTACATGATTAAATAAATGTGCTGCACAATTATTTCGGTTTTGCACTAAATGGATACTTTAGGGACTACTCTGGAGCATGAGCTTCTCCATGCTAAACAGGAAATAACCAGAATCCCCCCCCATGCCAAAGCAGATCCAATCAACAGGTGGAAGCTGGGGTGGTGGAGGGTGATCGGAATTTCTTTTAACGCAGAAGCAGCAAAGCAAACAGGTCAGTGAGCAGCACAGGGAGGTTTGATTCTTGGTTTTAAAAGGGTCCATTAGACGTGTGAGCATGTGATTGGTTGAGTATGAGACGCGTGGCTGCTGGCTGACCGATGATCGGCAGCAGAAAGAGTTTCCTGACAGAACTTTCTATGCGCACTTTGTTAGCGATGCACATACCTGTAATGTTTTTGTTTCCTGTTTCTCCCTCTTACCCTTTGAGAGCACGCTAGCGATCACGCTCTGAGACCTGGTGGGTTTTTGCAAAGCGCTGGGGGTGCAGCTATCTCTGTGGTTTGGTCTGACTCTCTGGCCATCGACTCAAAACAAAACCCCTCTGCTCTGCCTTTGTGGTTTCCACAGCATGCACCCTCTCTCTTTCTCTCTCTTTCTCTTTCTCTTTCACTCTCGCTCTCTTTCTCTGTCTCTTTCTCTCTCTCTCTCTCTCTCTCTCTCTTTTATTTTTGGGCAGGCTAAGATAGTAACTTGGCTCAGCAGAAGTATGAGAGGCTGGGCACAGGGTCTGGTGAGGCAGGCGATGTTTTCAGGGGGCTGGTAGCCGCGTGCCTGCAGATCAAATTCACCTGTACAGTTTGTGCTATTGTGGGGGATTAATGGGGCCCTGCGTCATGTTGATGGGGAGGGGAGTTTGGACATTAACTTTTAGCATCTGAACTATGGTGTTATGTTTTTTAGGTTAAGTACATGTACATATTGTGGGACTGTGTTTATTCTTTCTCTCTCTCTCTCTCGCTCTCTCTTTTTGTGTCCATCCTCTCATTTTATTGTTCTTGTGATTCTATTTTGAGTGTCACTTGTACATGTTTTTGAGCTGTGACAATGAAGCTGGGTTTAAATTCAATTAAACTCTTTTTCTCTCAGAACCTCAGGCCTCTAATGTTGACACAGATGCTTCACTTTTGAATTATGAATGATGTGTAATTGTTATTCATGAGACTACTTTTTTAAAGACACTTCTTCCTGGTTTCATTACATTGTAACATTACAGCCTGCAAACTGCTGTGTTACCATAAGAGGGCGCCCTTGCAAAAGTCATATCTTCCAAATCAAATTTCCAGTGTTCATGTTATCACTGACTGAACCATACAAATTCTGCATAATATGTCTATTTATTTAATGTTTCTTTTATAGGGAAAGTTACATTCAAACATAGATTATTGTAAAACTAAATCCAATGCAGTGAATCTCAGCATTTATAACATGTGCTCATGTACTACTTGTCCCAAGATGGGCTATCCAATATTATATATGTGGAATCACTGCTTGACCATATCACATACAGCATGGCACAACGGAGGAAGACATTATATTGAGTCAGCACTGGGATATTTAAATATAATTAAAAATGAAATCCCGCTAATTTGCACAATCCATTTGTATCAATCTTTCGTAAACGCCTGAAAACCAAGTTAAAAAAAATTGAGTCAACAGATTTAACACAACACTACGATAAGAGATATTGTAAACATTTAAATGTTTTATTGATGTGTATTTTGACTAAACAAGACAGTTGTACTGTGTCTCTAGACTTATAGGGCCTTATACATGGGCCATATCTTGCAGCAATAAGAATCATGTTGTTCCATATACAATTGAAAAAAATTGTTTTTTTAGTTTAAATGTTTTATTTAAAAAAATGTCTTTAAAAATTTTTATTACACAAGGTTACAGTGGGCCTTTGACATAAAATTGTATGAATGGCAAACTATGGCAAATATAATTCTCAATTTTATTATTAATAACTTAATTAACTTAACCCAACGCTGGGCTGTCCAATTTCCACCCATATTGGTAGGTCCAATTTCCCCCCCAAATGTGTTCATGGAGAACTCCCACTGCACAGGACACACGTCTTTTCTTCAAAACACCTGGCACAGCCACCTCTTTCTCTACACACCACCGCCAAACTCACACAGAGCGTAATCGAAGGAAGACCACCCATATGCAGCAGCACGCAGACCACAGGCTTGTCCATGTCCAGCAGGGTTGGCAGATTGTGGGCTGACTGAAACCAGCCATACCCTGGGCGACGCAATCACCAATTGTGTGTCATCCCGCACCGGCCACAATCGGCGCTGGCTTGATCCGGATTCCAAACCAGGCCGTGGGACACATCCTTGCACCACAGCCTGATTCCTTAATCTAATGAGCCACACAGCAGCCCCATTCAGTCATGGCTTACTCAAGGTAACAGTGGAGCTGTGACATCACAATCTGAACGTTCCACTGTGCTGTCCATGGTTCTGAACTCAACAGCATCACCGCCATGCTACATTATTTTATGTCATTTAGAAAGTAAAAACCACAGATTGTTTTGCCACTTCTTTTTCTTATTTTCTGAGAAGTACAGAAAAACAAAAAATGCCTGTGAATGATGTATGAAAACAAAAACTTCCATGAAATTAAAAATAGGTGTAAGGTTCAGTCCTTCTGCAAAATATATTGGTTGTTTGTAAAAATAATTTAAGCTGTGTAAGTCACTCTCAATAATAACCTCTGCTAAATGGCTAAATAAAATAAAAAATTAGCAGTTAAAATAATTTTAGATCTAGAATTGCTGCTTTTTTAAACCTCTATGCATTTACATTTTGTGTACACAATTCGAGTCCACAAGTGTAGACCAAAATAACGGCACATCCAGTTACTTGACGGTTCACCTTAGAGTATATATAATGTAGAGACAGCGATGCCAATATAAACCAACGGGGAGCACATTCGAACCAGGAAGTTTTTATTTTGTGTTCATCTCACATGCGCAGTTGTGTCCAGCCAAGTCACATGTACAACGAGGAAGTGCAGACAGGCCAAAATAAATAATACAAAAACAAATCATATCTTTGTCTGTGTGGTAAAAACCAAAAAAATTACTTTGGACAAATGATAAGTGATTTTTTAAAGAAATATAATGCAGACTTAACATCATTATATTAATGGAAATAGTTTTAATTTGCTGTCAAAAATGAATGGAGCCCAATGGAGCCAAATTGAGTGCAAATCATAGATCAGCAGAGGGCGACATTATATCCGGTACTTGAGCCGGTTGAGGTTGAGAGCCAAAAGCTGGTCCCTTGCGGTTCACGCCCCTCTGTGGGGAATACAACGGGAAATACGTCCGTTCAACCCAACGGGAAATACGTCCGTTCAACCCAACGGGAAATACGTCCGTTCAACCCAACGGGATTGCCCTGAGACACAACAAAAAAATTTCTGTATGAATAAAAAAAGACAAACAATTAAATATATGTTTTGTAATGTATATAACTAACATGTCAACCAATTATATTACATCACTACCCTGCATCAATCTGGCAACATGCTGTGAGGGGCATAGTATTGAAAAACCGTTTTTCCAGCTCAGTGTTTATATGTGTGTATCTATGGCTAAAGAGTCCTGAGACCTGGTACGATAGTCACTGGATTTAAAAGTAATTAAAGATGAGCGATAATGGGGATGTTTCTGAAGTAGAGCCTTATAGGTAAACAAAATGGAATGTAGTTCCCTTCTCTTCGTTAAAGAAGATCATCCTACTTTTCCACACAAAATACATGTAAGGATCTGTGATCTGTCTGTTATGTATTTGTTATTTTCCAGCATCTTGTTTACTTTCCGGTTTTTTCTTAGTTGTCTACGTGATTGATTATCCGCCCAATGTATCCTCATTGTTTCTCGTTTGGAGTCCCTCCCTCTCACACACCTGATTCCTCTTGTGTCATTAGTTACCTGTGTATTTAATCCCTGTGTTCTCTTCAGTCCTTTGTCAGAACGTTGATCTACTCATCCTGTGTCTACGCCTTTTTCCTAGCCAGTGATTTGATAGTTTTTCCTGAGACAAACCTTGCATTCCGACCATTCTTTTGCCTTGCCCTTGCCTGCCTTGTTTTTGATTACCGTTTACGACCTAGCTTTTGTTTTTGACTATTCTCCTGCCTAGCCCTTTTGTACTTTAGCTTTTTGATTTTTTGGTTTACTGATTTTTGGATTGTCTCACTATTCTATTGCCTGTCGTTTTTGTACCTCGCTATCTCTGACTACCTGGCTTGATTTAAGGAACGGACAATAAACTACCCCTTTGGAATTATTCTGTGGTCTGCGTCTGGGTCTTCCTAGGGAACGTAACAGTACGTTCTGACCAGACATGGACCCAGCGGACCCAACCTATCTGCATGCCGCTCTCCAGCGGCAAGGAGTCATGATTGGTCAGCAACAGGCAGCCCTCGAGTCCGTGACCCAAGATCTCCGGTCCCTGATGAGCTACATGAAGGAGATGGCGCCCAACAGACACCCTTCTGCACCCACCAACGTACCCCAACCACCACCAGTGCAACCTCCTCTCACCCGGGAGCCGCGCCTACCTCCACCGGAACGGTACGACGGGGAACCAGGGGAGTGCAGACCATTCTTGACACAATGCACGTTGGTGTTTCAGCTACAGCCTAACACCTTCCCCACTGAGCAAGCCCGCGTAGCGTACATCATCACTCAGCTTACCGGGCGTGCCAAGAAGTGGGGAACAGCCACCTGGGAAGCGGGTTTACCGTGCTGCAGTCGGGCAGAGGACTTCATGGAGGAGATGAAGAGAGTGTTTGACCGTTCTAAGTACGGTCATGAGGCCGCCCGAGAGATGCTTCGATTCCGCCAGGGGAGAAATTCAGCATCTGACTATGCCATCGAGTTCCAGACGCTAGCCACATCCAGCGGCTGGAACAAGAAGTCAATGTTTGATGTCTTCCTCAACGGACTTAATGAAGAAGTGGTGGATGAGATCGTGACCTGAGAACTCCCTTCCAGTCTGGACGAACTCATCGCTTTGGCCATCAGGGTGGATACGCGCCTTCGAGACCGGCAACGGCCATTCCAGAGGAGGCATACTCCTCAGTTCAGCCAGCACGGCAGCAAGGTCGACTCAACTACATCCCTCTCCAGTAAACCTCCAAACCACCACTCACCTGAACAGGAGAACATGGAGATTAACCACTCCAGGTTATCGGCGGCGGAGAGGGCCCGTCGCATCAAGGACCGGGCTTGCCTTTACTGTGGAAAAACTGGGCATTTTGTGGATAAATGTCCAGTAAAAGATCACGCTCACTAGTGGCTGGAGGAGCACTAGTGGGCGTCATTCCAGTCGACTCCTCCAACCGAAATCGCACGTGCGTTCCCATCACTCTTCAGTGGGACACCAGTACCAAGAAGACCCTTGCCCTTATCGACTCCGGAGCTGAGGCTAATTTTCTGGACGTTGGGGCCGCGACCCGTTGGGGGGTTCCTGTTAC
>JAKUDI010000636.1:0-26887 GCA_022702515.1 Ilyophis sp. 1 JC-2022
TGCTAAAGTGAGAGGAGAAGAGAGTGTTTGCTAAAGTGAGAGGAGAGAGTGTGTTTGCTAAAGTGAGAGGAGAGAGTGTTTGCTAAAGTGAGAGAGAGAGTGTGTTTGCTAAAGTGAGAGGAGAAGAGTGTGTTTGCTAAAGTGAGAGGAGAGAGTGTGTGTTTGCTAAAGTGAGAAGAGTGTGTTTGCTAAAGTGAGAGGAGAAGAGTGTGTTTGCTAAAGTGAGAGAAGAGTGTGTTTGCTAAAGTGAGAGGAGAAGAGTGTTTGCTAAAGTGAGAGGAGAGAGTGTGTTTGCTAAAGTGAGAGGAGAAGAGTGTTTGCTAAAGTGAGAGAAGAGTGTGTTTGCTAAAGTGAGAGGAGAAGAGTGTGTTTGCTAAAGTGAGAGGAGAGAGTGTGTTTGCTAAAGTGAGAGAGAGTGTTTGCTAAAGTGAGAGGAGAAGAGTGTGTTTGATAAAGTGAGAGGAGAAGAGTGTTTGCTAAAGTGAGAGGAGAGAGTGTTTGCTAAAGTGAGAGGAGAAGAGTGTGTTTGCTAAAGTGAGAGGAGGAGTGTGTTTGCTAAAGTGAGAGGAGGAGTGTGTTTGCTAAAGTGAGAGGAGAAGAGTGTGTTTGCTAAAGTGAGAGGAGAAGATTGTGTTTGCTAAAGTGAAACGAGAAGAGTGTGTTTGCTAAAGTGAGAGGAGAGAGTGTGTTTGCTAAAGTGAGAGAAGAGTGTGTTTGCTAAAGTGAGAGGAGAAGAGTGTGTTTGCTAAAGTGAGAGGAGAAGATTGTGTTTGCTAAAGTGAGAGGAGAAGAGTGTGTTTGCTAAAGTGAGAGGAGAGAGTGTTTGCTAAAGTGAGAGGAGAAGAGTGTGTTTGCTAAAGTGAGAGGAGAAGAGTGTGTTTGCTAAAGTGAGAGGAGTAGAGTGTTTGCTAAAGTGAGAGAATAGAGTGTTTGCTAAATTGAGAGGAGAAGAGTGTGTTTGCTAAAGTGAGAGGAGGAGTGTGTTTGCTAAAGTGAGAGGAGAAGAGTGTGTTTGCTAAAGTGAGAGGAGAAGAGTGTTTTAGCAAAAGAGAGAGGAGAAGAGTGTGATAGCTAGAGAGAAAGGAGAAGAGTGTGTTTGCTAAAGTGAGAGGAGAGAGTGTGTTTGCTAAAGTGAGAGGAGAAGAGTGTGTTTGCTAAAGTGAGAGGAGAAGATTGTGTTTGCTAAAGTGAGAGGAGAGAGTGTGTTTGCTAAAGTGAGAGGAGAGTGTGTTTGCTAAAGTGAGAGGAGAAGAGTGTGTTTGCTAAAGTGAGAGGAGAAGTGTGTTTGCTAAAGTGAGAGGAGAGAGTGTTTGCTAAAGTGAGAGGAGAAGAGTGTGTTTGCTAAAGTGAGAGGAGAGTGTGTTTGCTAAAGTGAGAGGAGAAGAGTGTGTTTGCTAAAGTGAGAGGAGAGGGTGTTTTATAAAGTGAGTGGAGAGAGTGTGTTTGATATAGTGAGTGGAGAAGAGTGTTTGCTAAAGTGAGAGGAGAGAGTGTGTTTGCTAAAGTGAGAGGAGTGAGTGTTTGCTAAAGTGAGAGGAGAGAGTGTGTTTGCTAAAGTGAGAGGAGAGAGTGTTTGCTAAAGTGAGAGGATAGTGTGTTTGCTAAAGTGAGAAGAGAAGAGTGTGTTTGCTAAAGTGAGAGGAGAAGTGTGTTTGCTAAAATGAGAAGAGAAGAGTGTGTTTGCTAAAGTGAGAGGAGAAGAGTGTGTTTGCTAAAATGAGAGGAGAGAGTGTGTTTGCTAAAGTGAGAGGAGAAGAGTGTGTTTGCTAAAGTGAGAGGAGAAGTGTGTTTGCTAAAGTGAGAGGAGAAGTGTGTTTGCTAAAGTGAGAGGAGAGAGTGTTTGCTAAAGTGAGAGGAGAAGAGTGTGTTTGCTAAAGTGAGAGGAGAGAGTGTTTGCTAAAGTGAGAGGAGAAGAGTGTGTTTGCTAAAGTGAGAGGAGAGAGTGTTTGCTAAAGTGAGAGGAGAAGAGTGTGTTTGCTAAAGTGAGAGAAGAGAGTGTGTTTGCTAAAGTGAGAGGAGAAGAGTGTTTGCTAAAGTGAGAGGAGAGTGTGTTTGCTAAAGTGAGAGGAGAAGAGTGTGTTTGCTAAAGTGAGAGGAGAGTGTGTTTGCTAAAGTGAGAGGAGAAGATTGTGTTTGCTAAAGTGAGAGGAGAAGAGTGTGTTTGCTAAAGTGAGAGGAGAGAGTGTTTGCTAAAGTGAGAGGAGAGAGTGTTTGCTAAAGTGAGAGGAGAGAGTGTGTTTGCTAAAGTGAGAGGAGAAGAGTGTGTTTGCTAAAGTGAGAGGAGAAGAGTGTGTTTGCTAAAGTGAGAGGAGAGAGTGTTTGCTAAAGTGAGAGGAGAAGAGTGTGTTTGCTAAAGTGAGAGGAGAAGATTGTGTTTGCTAAAGTGAGAGAAGAGAGTGTGTTTGCTAAAGTGAGAGGAGAAGAGTGTGTTTGCTAAAGTGAGAGAAGAGTGTGTTTGCTAAAGTGAGAGGAGAAGAGTGTTTGCTAAAGTGAGAGGAGAAGAGTGTGTTTGCTAAAGTGAGAGGAAGAGAGTTTGTTTGCTAAAGTGAGAGGAGAAGAGTGTGTTTGCTAAAGTGAGAGCAGAGAGTGTGTTTGCTAAAGTGAGAGGAGAAGAGTGTGTTTGCTAAAGTGAGAGGAGAAGAGTGTGTTTGCTAAAGTGAGAGGAGAAGAGTGTGTTTGCTAAAGTGAGAGGAGAAGATTGTGTTTGCTAAAGTGAGAGGAGAGAGTGTTTGCTAAAGTGAGAGGAGAAGAGTGTGTTTGCTAAAGTGAGAGGAGAGAGTGTTTGCTAAAGTGAGAGGAGAAGATTGTGTTTGCTAAAGTGAGAGGAGAATAGTGTTTGCTAAAGTGAGAGGAGAAGAGTGTGTTTGCTAAAGTGAGAGGAGAAGAGTGTGTTTGCTAAAGTGAGAGGAGAGAGTGTGTTTGCTAAAGTGAGAGGAGAAGAGTGTGTTTGCTAAAGTGAGAGGAGAGCGTGTTTGCTAAAGTGAGAGGAGAGTGTGTTTGCTATAGTGAGAGGAGAGAGTGTTTGCTAAAGTGAGAGGAGAAGATTGTGTTTGCTAAAGTGAAAGGAGAAGAGTGTGTTTGCTAAAGTGAGAGGAGAAGATTGTGTTTGCTAAAGTGAGAGAGAGAGTGTGTTTTCTAAAGTGAGAGTTGTAGTGTGTTTGCTAAAGTGAGAGAAGAGTGTGTTTGCTAAAGTGAGAGGAGAAGAGTGTGTTTGCTAAAGTGAGAGGAGAAGAGTGTGTTTGCTAAAGTGAGAGGAGAAGAGTGTGTTTGCTAAAATGAGAGGAGAGAGTGTGTTTGCTAAAGTGAGAGGAGAAGAGTGTGTTTGCTAAAGTGAGAGGAGAAGAGGGTGTTTGCTAAAGTCAGAGGAGAAGAGTGTGTGCTAAAGTGAGAGGAGGAGGGTGTTTGCTAAAGTGAGAGGAGAAGAGTGTGTTTGCTAAAGTGAGAGGAGAGAGTGTGTTTGCTAAAGTGAGAGGAGAGTGTGTTTGCTAAAGTGAGAGAAGAGAGTGTGTTTGCTAAAGTGAGAGGAGAAGAGTGTGTTTGCTAAAGTGAGAGGAGAAGAGTGTGTTTGCTAAAGTGAGAGGAGAAGAGTGTGTTTGCTAAAGTGAGAGGAGAAGAGTGTGTTTGCTAAAGTGAGAGGAGAAGAGTGTGTTTGCTAAAGTGAGAGGAGAGAGTGTTTGCTAAAGTGAGAGGAGAAGAGTGTGTTTGCTAAAGTGAGAGCAGAGAGTGTTTGCTAAAGTGAGAGGAGAAGAGTGTGTTTGCTAAAGTGAGAGGAGAGAGTGTTTGCTAAAGTGAGAGGAGAGAGTGTGTTTGCTAAAGTGAGAGGAGAAGAGTGTGTTTGCTAAAGTGAGAGGAGAGTGTTTGCTAAAGTGAGAGGAGAGAGTGTTTTGCTAAAGTGAGAGGAGAGAGTGTGTTTGCTAAAATGAGAGGAGAGAGTGTGTTTGCTAAAGTGAGAGGAGAGAGTGTTTGCTAAAGTGAGAGGAGAGAGTGTTTGCTAAAGTGAGAGGAGAGAGTGTGTTTGCTAAAGTGAGAGGAGAAGAGTGTGTTTGCTAAAGTGAGAGGAGAGAGTGTTTGCTAAAGTGAGAGGAGAGAGTGTTTGCTAAAGTGAGAGGAGAAGAGTGTTTGCTAAAGTAAGAGGAGAGAGTGTTTGCTAAAGTGAGAGGAGAAGAGTGTGTTTGCTAAAGTGAGAGGAGAAGAGTGTGTTTGCTAAAGTGAGAGGAGAAGAGTGTGTTTGCTAAAGTGAGAGGAGAGAGTGTTTGCTAAAGTGAGAGGAGAAGAGTGTTTGGTATAGAGAGAGGAGAAGAGTGTGTTTGATAAAATGAGAGTAGAGTGTGTTTGCTAAAGTGAGAGGAGAAGAGAGTGTTTGCTAAAGTGAGAGGAGAAGAGTGTTTGCTAAAGTGAGAGGAGAAGAGTGTGTTTGCTAAAGTGAGAGGAGAGAGTGTGTTTGCTAAAGTGAGAGGAGTGAGTGTTTGCTAAAGTGAGAGGAGAGAGTGTGTTTGCTAAAGAGAGAGGAGAGAGTGTGTTTGCTAAAGTGAGAGGATAGTGTGTTTGATATAGTGTGAGGTGATGAGTGTGTTTGCTAAAGTGAGAGGAGAAGAGTGTGTTTGCTAAAGTGAGAAGAGAAGAGTGTGTTTGCTAAAGTGAGAGGAGAAGAGTGTGTTTGCTAAAGTGAGAGGAGAGAGTGTTTGCTAAAGTGAGAGGAGAAGATTGTGTTTGCTAAAGTGAGAGGAGAGAGTGTTTGCTAAAGTGAGAGGAGAAGAGTGTGTTTGCTAAAGTGAGAGGAGAGAGTGTGTTTGCTAAAGTGAGAGGAGAAGAGTGTGTTTGCTAAAGTGAGAGGAGTGTGTGTTTGCTAAAGTGAGAGGAGAAGAGTGTGTTTGCTAAAGTGAGAGGAGGAGTGTTTGCTAAAGTGAGAGGAGAAGAGTGTGTTTGCTAAAGTGAGAGGAGAAGAGTGTGTTTGCTAAAGTGAGAGGAGAAGAGTGTGTTTGCTAAAGTGAGAGGAGAAGAGTGTGTTTGCTAAAATGAGAGGAGAGAGTGTGTTTGCTAAAGTGAGAGGAGAAGATTGTGTTTGCTAAAGTGAGAGGAGAAGAGTGTGTTTGCTAAAGTGAGAGGAGAGTGTGTTTGCTAAAGTGAGAGGAGAAGAGTGTGTTTGCTAAAGTGAGAGGAGAAGAGTGTGTTTGCTAAAGTGAGAGTAGAGAGTGTTTGCTAAAGTGAGAGGAGAAGAGTGTGTTTGCTAAAGTGAGAGGAGAAGAGTGTGTTTGCTAAAGTGAGAGGAGAGAGTGTTTGCTAAAGTGAGAGGAGAAGATTGTGTTTGCTAAAGTGAGAGGAGAAGAGTGTGTTTGCTAAAGTGAGAGGAGAGAGTGTTTGCTAAAGTGAGAGGAGAAGAGTGTGTTTGCTAAAGTGAGAGGAGAAGATTGTGTTTGCTAAAGTGAGAGAAGAGAGTGTTTGCTAAAGTGAGAGGAGAAGAGTGTGTTTGCTAAAGTGAGAGGAGAGTGTGTTTGCTAAAGTGAGAGGAGAGAGTGTGTTTGCTAAAGTGAGAGGAGAAGATTGTGTTTGCTAAAGTGAGAGGAGAAGAGTGTGTTTGCTAAAGTGAGAGGAGAAGAGTGTTTGCTAAAGTGAGAGAAGAGAGTGTGTTTGCTAAAGTGAGAGGAGAAGAGTGTGTTTGCTAAAGTGAGAGAGAAGAGTGTGTTTGCTAAAGTGAGAGGAGGAGTGTGTTTGCTAAAGTGAGAGGAGGAGTGTGTTTGCTAAAGTGAGAGGAGAAGAGTGTGTTTGCTAAAGTGAGAGGAGAAGAGTGTGTTTGCTAAAGTGAGAGGAGAAGAGTGTGTTTGCTAAAGTGAGAGGAGAAGAGTGTTTGCTAAAGTGAGAGAAGAGTGTGTTTGCTAAAGTGAGAGGAGAAGAGTGTGTTTGCTAAAGTGAGAGAAGAGTGTGTTTGCTAAAGTGAGAGGAGAAGAGAGTGTTTGCTAAAGTGAGAGGAGAGAGTGTGTTTGCTAAAGTGAGAGGAGAAGAGTGTTTGCTAAAGTGAGAGAAGAGAGTGTGTTTGCTAAAGTGAGAGGAGAAGAGTGTGTTTGCTAAAGTGAGAGGAAGAGAGTGTGTTTGCTAAAGTGAGAAGAGTGTGTTTTCTAAAGTGAGAGGAGAAGAGTGTGTTTGCTAAAGTGAGAGAAGACTGTGTTTGCTAAAGTGAGAGGAGAAGAGAGTGTTTGCTAAAGTGAGAGGAGAGAGTGTGTTTGCTAAAGTGAGAGGAGAAGAGTGTTTGCTAAAGTGAGAGAAGAGAGTGTGTTTGCTAAAGTGAGAGGAGAAGAGTGTGTGCTAAAGTGAGAGGAAGAGTGTGTTTGCTAAAGTGAGAAGAGTGTTTGCTAAAGTGAGAGGAGAGAGTGTTTGCTAAAGTGAGAGGAGAAGAGTGTTTGCTAAAGTGAGAGGAGAGAGTGTTTGCTAAAGTGAGAGGAGAAGAGTGTGTTTGCTAAAGTGAGAGGAGGAGTGTGTTTGCTAAAGGGAGAGGAGGAGTGTGTTTGCTAAAGTGAGAGGAGAAGAGTGTGTTTGCTAAAATGAGAGGAGAAGAGTGTGTTTGCTAAAGTGAGAAACGAGAAAAGTGTGTTTGCTAAAGTGAGAGGAGAGAGTGTGTTTGCTAAAATGAGAGGAGAAGTGTGTTTGCTAAAGTGAGAGGAGAAGATTGTGTTTGCTAAAGTGAGAGGAGAAGAGTGTTTGCTAAAGTGAGAGAAGAGAGTGTGTTTGCTAAAGTGAGAGGAGAAGAGTGTGTTTGCTAAAGTGAGAGGAGAGTGTGTTTGCTAAAGTGAGAGGAGAGAGTGTTTGCTAAAGTGAGAGGAGAAGATTGTGTTTGCTAAAGTGAAAGGAGAAGAGTGTGTTTGCTAAAGTGAGAGGACAAGATTGTGTTTGCTTAAGTGAGAGAAGAGAGTGTGTTTGCTAAAGTGAGAGGAGAAGAGTGTGTTTGCTAAAGTGAGAGAAGTGTGTTTGCTAAAGTGAGAGGAGGAGTGTGTTTGCTAAAGTGAGAGGAGGAGTGTGTTTGCTAAAGTTAGAGGAGAAGAGTGTGTTTGCTAAAGTGAGAGAAGAGTGTGTTTGCTAAAGTGAGAGGAGAAGAGTGTGTTTGCTAAAGTGAGAGGAGAAGAGTGTGTTTGCTAAAGTGAGAGGAGAAGAGTGTTTGCTAAAGTGAGAGAAGAGAGTGTGTTTGCTAAAGTGAGAGGAGAAGAGTGTGTTTGCTAAAGTGAGAGGAGAAGAGAGTGTTTGCTAAAGTGAGAGGAGAGAGTGTGTTTGCTAAAGTGAGAGGAGAAGAGTGTTTGCTAAAGTGAGAGAAGAGAGTGTGTTTGCTAAAGTGAGAGGAGAAGAGTGTGTGCTAAAGTGAGGGAAGAGAGTGTGTTTACTAAAGTGAGAAGAGTGTGTTTCTAAAGTGAGAGGAGAAGAGTGTGTTTGCTAAAGTGAGAGAAGAGTGTGTTTGCTAAAGTGAGAGGAGAAGAGAGTGTTTGCTAAAGTGAGAGGAGAGAGTGTGTTTGCTAAAGTGAGAGGAGAAGAGTGTTTGCTAAAGTGAGAGAAGAGAGTGTGTTTGCTAAAGTGAGAGGAGAAGAGTGTGTGCTAAAGTGAGGGAAGAGAGTGTGTTTGCTAAAGTGAGAAGAGTGTTTGCTAAAGTGAGAGGAGAGAGTGTTTGCTAAAGTGAGAGGAGAAGAGTGTTTGCTAAAGTGAGAGGAGAGAGTGTTTGCTAAAGTGAGAGGAGAAGAGTGTGTTTGCTAAAGTGAGAGGAGGAGTGTGTTTGCTAAAGTGAGAGGAGGAGTGTGTTTGCTAAAGTGAGAGGAGAAGAGTGTGTTTGCTAAAGTGAGAGGAGAAGATTGTGTTTGCTAAAGTGAAACGAGAAAAGTGTGTTTGCTAAAGTGAGAGGAGAGAGTGTGTTTGCTAAAATGAGAGGAGAAGTGTGTTTGCTAAAATGAGAGGAGAAGTGTGTTTGCTAAAGTGAGAGGAGAAGATTGTGTTTGCTAAAGTGAGAGGAGAAGAGTGTTTGCTAAAGTGAGAGAAGAGAGTGTGTTTGCTAAAGTGAGAGGAGAAGAGTGTGTTTGCTAAAGTGAGAGGAGAAGAGTGTGTTTGCTAAAGTGAGAGGAGAAGAGTTTTTGCTAAAGTGAGAGAAGAGAGTGTTTGCTAAAGTGAGAAGAGAAGAGTGTGTTTGCTAAAGTGAGAGGAGGAGTGTGTTTGCTAAAGTGAGAGGAGAAGAGTGTGTTTGCTAAAGTGAGAGGAGAAGATTGTGTTTGCTAAAGTGAGAGGAGAAGATTGTGTTTGCTAAAGTGAAACGAGAAGAGTGTGTTTGCTAAAGTGAGAGGAGAGAGTGTGTTTGCTAAAATGAGAGGAGAAGAGTGTGTTTGCTAAAGTGAGAGGAGAAGATTGTGTTTGCTAAAGTGAGAGAAGAGAGTGTGTTTGCTAAAGTGAGAGGAGAAGATTGTGTTTGCTAAAGTGAGAGGTGAAGAGTGTGTTTGCTAAAGTGACAGGAGAAGTGTGTTTGCTAAAGTGAGAGGAGAGAGTGTTTGCTAAAGTGAGAGGAGAAGAGTGTGTTTGCTAAAGTGAGAGGAGAGAGTGTTTGCTAAAGTGAGAGGAGAAGAGTGTGTTTGCTAACGTGAGAGGAGAGAGTGTTTGCTAAAGTGAGAGGAGAGAGTGTTTGCTAAAGTGAGAGGAGAAGAGTGTTTGCTAAAGTGAGAGGAGAGAGTGTGTTTGCTAAAGTGAGAGGAGTGAGTGTTTGCTAAAGTGAGAGGAGAGAGTGTGTTTGCTAAAGTGAGAGGAGAGAGTGTTTGCTAAAGTGAGAGGATAGTGTGTTTGCTAAAGTGAGAAGAGAAGAGTGTGTTTGCTAAAGTGAGAGGAGAAGTGTGTTTGCTAAAATGAGAAGAGAAGAGTGTTTGCTAAAGTGAGAGGAGAAGAGTGTGTTTGCTAAAATGAGAGGAGAGAGTGTGTTTGCTAAAGTGAGAGGAGAAGAGTGTGTTTGCTAAAGTGAGAGGAGAAGTGTGTTTGCTAAAGTGAGAGGAGAAGTGTGTTTGCTAAAGTGAGAGGAGAGAGTGTTTGCTAAAGTGAGAGGAGAAGAGTGTGTTTGCTAAAGTGAGAGGAGAGAGTGTTTGCTAAAGTGAGAGGAGAAGAGTGTGTTTGCTAAAGTGAGAGGAGAGAGTGTTTGCTAAAGTGAGAGGAGAAGAGTGTGTTTGCTAAAGTGAGAGGAGAGAGTGTGTTTGCTAAAGTGAGAGGAGAAGATTGTGTTTGCTAAAGTGAGAGGAGAAGAGTGTGTTTGCTAAAGTGAGAGGAGAAGAGTGTGTTTGCTAAAGTGAGAGGAGAGTGTGTTTGCTAAAGTGAGAGGAGAAGATTGTGTTTGCTAAAGTGAGAGGAGAAGAGTGTGTTTGCTAAAGTGAGAGGAGAGAGTGTTTGCTAAAGTGAGAGGAGAAGAGTGTGTTTGCTAAAGTGAGAGGAGAGAGTGTTTGCTAAAGTGAGAGGAGAAGATTGTGTTTGCTAAAGTGAGAGGAGAAGAGTGTGTTTGCTAAAGTGAGAGGAGAGAGTGTTTGCTAAAGTGAGAGGAGAAGAGTGTGTTTGCTAAAGTGAGAGGAGAAGATTGTGTTTGCTGAAGTGAGAGAAGAGAGTGTGTTTGCTAAAGTGAGAGGAGAAGAGTGTGTTTGCTAAAGTGAGAGAAGAGTGTGTTTGCTAAAGTGAGAGGAGAAGAGTGTGTTTGCTAAAGTGAGAGGAGAAGATTGTGTTTGCTGAAGTGAGAGAAGAGAGTTTGTTTGCTAAAGTGAGAGGAGAAGAGTGTGTTTGCTAAAGTGAGAGACGAGAGTGTGTTTGCTAAAGTGAGAGGAGAAGAGTGTGTTTGCTAAAGTGAGAGGAGAAGAGTGTGTTTGCTAAAGTGAGAGGAGAAGAGTGTGTTTGCTAAAGTGAGAGGAGAAGATTGTGTTTGCTAAAGTGAGAGGAGAGAGTGTTTGCTAAAGTGAGAGGAGAAGAGTGTGTTTGCTAAAGTGAGAGGAGAGAGTGTTTGCTAAAGTGAGAGGAGAAGATTGTGTTTGCTAAAGTGAGAGGAGAATAGTGTTTGCTAAAGTGAGAGGAGAAGAGTGTGTTTGCTAAAGTGAGAGGAGAAGAGTGTGTTTGCTAAAATGAGAGGAGAGAGTGTGTTTGCTAAAGTGAGAGGAGAAGATTGTGTTTGCTAAAGTGAGAGGAGAAGTGTGTTTGCTAAAGTGAGAGGAGAGTGTGTTTGCTAAAGTGAGAGGAGAGAGTGTTTGCTAAAGTGAGAGGAGAAGATTGTGTTTGCTAAAGTGAAAGGAGAAGAGTGTGTTTGCTAAAGTGAGAGGAGAAGATTGTGTTTGCTGAAGTGAGAGAAGAGAGTGTGTTTGCTAAAGTGAGAGGAGAAGTGTGTTTGCTAAAGTGAGAGAAGAGTGTGTTTGCTAAAGTGAGAGGAGAAGAGTGTGTTTGCTAAAGTGAGAGGAGAAGAGTGTGTTTGCTAAAGTGAGAGGAGAAGAGTGTGTTTTCTAAAATGAGAGGAGAGAGTGTGTTTGCTAAAGTGAGAGGAGAAGAGTGTGTTTGCTAAAGTGAGAGGAGAGTGTGTTTGCTAAAGTGAGAGGAGAAGAGTGCATTTGCTAAAATGAGAGGAGAGAGTGTGTTTGCTAAAGTGAGAGGAGAAGAGTGTGTTTGCTAAAGTGAGAGGAGAGAGTGTGTTTGCTAAAGTGAGAGGAGAGTGTTTGCTAAAGTGAGAGGAGAGAGTGTTTGCTAAAGTGAGAGGAGAAGAGTGTGTTTGCTAAAGTGAGAGGAGAAGAGTGTGTTTGCTAAAGTGAGAGGAGAAGAGTGTGTTTGCTAAAGTGAGAGGAGAAGAGTGTGTTTGCTAAAGTGAGAGGAGAAGAGTGTGTTTGTTTAAGTGAGAGGAGAGAGTGTTTGCTAAAGTGAGAGGAGAAGAGTGTGTTTGCTAAAGTGAGAGCAGAGAGTGTTTGCTAAAGTGAGAGGAGAAGAGTGTGTTTGCTAAAGTGAGAGGAGAGTGTGTTTGCTAAAGTGAGAGGAGAGAGTGTGTTTGCTAAAGTGAGAGGAGAAGAGTGTGTTTGCTAAAGTGAGAGGAGAGTGTTTGCTAAAGTGAGAGGAGAGAGTGTTTGCTAAAGTGAGAGGAGAGAGTGTGTTTGCTAAAATGAGAGGAGAGAGTGTTTGCTAAAATGAGAGGAGAGAGTGTTTGCTAAAGTGAGAGGAGAGAGTGTTTGCTAAAGTGAGAGGAGAAGAGTGTGTTTGCTAAAATGAGAGGAGAAGAGTGTGTTTGCTAAAGTGAGAGGAGAGAGTGTTTGCTAAAGTAAGAGGAGAGAGTGTTTGCTAAAGTGAGAGGAGAGAGTGTTTGCTAAAGTAAGAGGAGAGAGTGTTTGCTAAAGTGAGAGGAGAAGAGTGTGTTTGCTAAAGTGAGAGGAGAAGAGTGTGTTTGCTAAAGTGAGAGGAGAAGAGTGTGTTTGCTAAAATGAGAGGAGAGAGTGTTTGCTAAAGTGAGAGGAGAAGATTGTGTTTGCTAAAGTGAGAGGAGAAGAGTGTGTTTGCTAAAGTGAGAGGAGAGTGTATTTGCTAAAGTGAGAGGAGAAGAGAGTGTTTGCTAAAGTGAGAGGAGAAGAGTGTTTGCTAAAGTGAGAGGAGAAGAGTGTGTTTGCTAAAGTGAGAGGAGAGAGTGTGTTTGCTAAAGTGAGAGGAGTGAGTGTTTGCTAAAGTGAGAGGAGAGAGTGTGTTTGCTAAAGTGAGAGGAGAGAGTGTTTGCTAAAGTGAGAGGATAGTGTGTTTGCTAAAGTGAGAAGAGAAGAGTGTGTTTGCTAAAGTGAGAGGAGAAGAGTGTGTTTGCTAAAGTGAGAAGAGAAGAGTGTGTTTGCTAAAGTGAGAGGAGAAGAGTGTGTTTGCTAAAGTGAGAGGAGAGAGTGTTTGCTAAAGTGAGAGGAGAAGATTGTGTTTGCTAAAGTGAGAGGAGAGAGTGTTTGCTAAAGTGAGAGGAGAAGAGTGTGTTTGCTAAAGTGAGAGGAGAGAGTGTTTGCTAAAGTGAGAGGAGAAGATTGTGTTTGCTGAAGTGAGAGAAGAGAGTGTGTTTGCTAAAGTGAGAGGAGAAGAGTGTGTTTGCTAAAGTGAGAGAAGAGAGTGTTTGCTAAAGTGAGAGGAGAAGAGTGTGTTTGCTAAAGTGAGAGGAGAAGAGTGTGTTTGCTAAAGTGAGAGGAGAAGAGTGTGTTTGCTAAAGTGAGAGGAGAAGAGTGTGTTTTCTAAAATGAGAGGAGAGAGTGTGTTTGCTAAAGTGAGAGGAGAAGATTGTGTTTGCTAAAGTGAGAGGAGAAGTGTGTGTTTGCTAAAGTGAGAGGAGAGTGTGTTTGCTAAAGTGAGAGGAGAAGATTGTGTTTGCTAAAGTGAGAGGAGAAGAGTGTGTTTGCTAAAGTGAGAGTAGAGAGTGTTTGCTAAAGTGAGAGGAGAAGAGTGTGTTTGCTAAAGTGAGAGGAGAAGAGTGTGTTTGCTAAAGTGAGAGGAGAGAGTGTTTGCTAAAGTGAGAGGAGAAGATTGTGTTTGCTAAAGTGAGAGGAGAAGAGTGTGTTTGCTAAAGTGAGAGGAGAGAGTGTTTGCTAAAGTGAGAGGAGAAGAGTGTGTTTGCTAAAGTGAGAGGAGAAGATTGTGTTTGCTGAAGTGAGAGAAGAGAGTGTGTTTGCTAAAGTGAGAGGAGAAGAGTGTGTTTGCTGAAGTGAGAGGAGAGTGTGTTTGCTAAAGTGAGAGGAGAGAGTGTTTGCTAAAGTGAGAGGAGAAGATTGTGTTTGCTAAAGTGAAAGGAGAAGAGTGTGTTTGCTAAAGTGAGAGGACAAGATTGTGTTTGCTGAAGTGAGAGAAGAGAGTGTGTTTGCTAAAGTGAGAGGAGAAGAGTGTGTTTGCTAAAGTGAGAGAAGAGTGTGTTTGCTAAAGTGAGAGGAGGAGTGTGTTTGCTAAAGTGAGAGGAGGAGTGTGTTTGCTAAAGTTAGAGGAGAAGAGTGTGTTTGCTAAAGTGAGAGGAGAAGAGTGTGTTTGCTAAAGTGAGAGGAGAAGAGTGTGTTTGCTAAAGTGAGAGGAGAAGAGTGTTTGCTAAAGTGAGAGAAGAGTGTGTTTGCTAAAGTGAGAGGAGAAGAGTGTGTTTGCTAAAGTGAGAGAAGAGTGTGTTTGCTAAAGTGAGAGGAGAAGAGAGTGTTTGCTAAAGTGAGAGGAGAGAGTGTGTTTGCTAAAGTGAGAGGAGAAGAGTGTTTGCTAAAGTGAGAGAAGAGAGTGTGTTTGCTAAAGTGAGAGGAGAAGAGTGTGTGCTAAAGTGAGGGAAGAGAGTGTGTTTGCTAAAGTGAGAAGAGTGTGTTTCTAAAGTGAGAGGAGAAGAGTGTGTTTGCTAAAGTGAGAGAAGAGTGTGTTTGCTAAAGTGAGAGGAGAAGAGAGTGTTTGCTAAAGTGAGAGGAGAGAGTGTGTTTGCTAAAGTGAGAGGAGAAGAGTGTTTGCTAAAGTGAGAGAAGAGAGTGTGTTTGCTAAAGTGAGAGGAGAAGAGTGTGTGCTAAAGTGAGGGAAGAGAGTGTGTTTGCTAAAGTGAGAAGAGTGTTTGCTAAAGTGAGAGGAGAGAGTGTTTGCTAAAGTGAGAGGAGAAGAGTGTTTGCTAAAGTGAGAGGAGAGAGTGTTTGCTAAAGTGAGAGGAGAAGAGTGTGTTTGCTAAAGTGAGAGGAGGAGTGTGTTTGCTAAAGTGAGAGGAGGAGTGTGTTTGCTAAAGTGAGAGGAGAAGAGTGTGTTTGCTAAAGTGAGAGGAGAAGATTGTGTTTGCTAAAGTGAAACGAGAAAAGTGTGTTTGCTAAAGTGAGAGGAGAGAGTGTGTTTGCTAAAATGAGAGGAGAAGTGTGTTTGCTAAAGTGAGAGGAGAAGATTGTGTTTGCTAAAGTGAGAGGAGAAGAGTGTTTGCTAAAGTGAGAGAAGAGAGTGTGTTTGCTAAAGTGAGAGGAGAAGAGTGTGTTTGCTAAAGTGAGAGGAGAAGAGTGTGTTTGCTAAAGTGAGAGGAGAAGAGTGTGTTTGCTAAAGTGAGAGGAGAAGAGTTTTTGCTAAAGTGAGAGAAGAGAGTGTTTGCTAAAGTGAGAAGAGAAGAGTGTGTTTGCTAAAGTGAGAGGAGGAGTGTGTTTGCTAAAGTGAGAGGAGAAGAGTGTGTTTGCTAAAGTGAGAGGAGAAGATTGTGTTTGCTAAAGTGAGAGGAGAAGATTGTGTTTGCTAAAGTGAAACGAGAAGAGTGTGTTTGCTAAAGTGAGAGGAGAGAGTGTGTTTGCTAAAATGAGAGGAGAAGAGTGTGTTTGCTAAAGTGAGAGGAGAAGATTGTGTTTGCTAAAGTGAGAGAAGAGAGTGTGTTTGCTAAAGTGAGAGGAGAAGATTGTGTTTGCTAAAGTGAGAGGTGAAGAGTGTGTTTGCTAAAGTGACAGGAGAAGTGTGTTTGCTAAAGTGAGAGGAGAGAGTGTTTGCTAAAGTGAGAGGAGAAGAGTGTGTTTGCTAAAGTGAGAGGAGAGAGTGTTTGCTAAAGTGAGAGGAGAAGAGTGTGTTTGCTAACGTGAGAGGAGAGAGTGTTTGCTAAAGTGAGAGGAGAGAGTGTTTGCTAAAGTGAGAGGAGAAGAGTGTGTTTGCTAAAGTGAGAGGAGAGAGTGTGTTTGCTAAAGTGAGAGGAGTGAGTGTTTGCTAAAGTGAGAGGAGAGAGTGTGTTTGCTAAAGTGAGAGGAGAGAGTGTTTGCTAAAGTGAGAGGATAGTGTGTTTGCTAAAGTGAGAAGAGAAGAGTGTGTTTGCTAAAGTGAGAGGAGAAGAGTGTGTTTGCTAAAATGAGAAGAGAAGAGTGTGTTTGCTAAAGTGAGAGGAGAAGAGTGTGTTTGCTAAAATGAGAGGAGAGAGTGTGTTTGCTAAAGTGAGAGGAGAAGTGTGTTTGCTAAAGTGAGAGGAGAAGTGTGTTTGCTAAAGTGAGAGGAGAAGTGTGTTTGCTAAAGTGAGAGGAGAGAGTGTTTGCTAAAGTGAGAGGAGAAGAGTGTGTTTGCTAAAGTGAGAGGAGAGAGTGTTTGCTAAAGTGAGAGGAGAAGAGTGTGTTTGCTAAAGTGAGAGGAGAGAGTGTTTGCTAAAGTGAGAGGAGAAGAGTGTGTTTGCTAAAGTGAGAGGAGAGAGTGTTTGCTAAAGTGAGAGGAGAAGATTGTGTTTGCTAAAGTGAGAGGAGAAGTGTGTTTGCTAAAGTGAGAGAAGTGTGTTTGCTAAAGTGAGAGGAGAAGAGTGTGTTTGCTAAAGTGAGAGGAGAGAGTGTTTGCTAAAGTGAGAGGAGAAGATTGTGTTTGCTGAAGTGAGAGAAGAGAGTGTGTTTGCTAAAGTGAGAGGAGAAGAGTGTGTTTGCTAAAGTGAGAGAAGAGAGTGTTTGCTAAAGTGAGAGGAGAAGAGTGTGTTTGCTAAAGTGAGAGGAGAAGAGTGTGTTTGCTAAAGTTTTGAGGAGAAGAGTGTGTTTGCTAAAGTGAGAGGAGAGAGTGTGTTTGCTAAAGTGAGAGGAGAAGAGTGTGTTTGCTAAAGTGAGAGGAGAAGAGTGTGTTTGCTAAAGTGAGAGGAGAGTGTGTTTGCTAAAGTGAGAGGAGAAGATTGTGTTTGCTAAAGTGAGAGGAGAAGAGTGTGTTTGCTAAAGTGAGAGGAGAGAGTGTTTGCTAAAGTGAGAGGAGAAGAGTGTGTTTGCTAAAGTGAGAGGAGAGAGTGTTTGCTAAAGTGAGAGGAGAAGATTGTGTTTGCTAAAGTGAGAGGAGAAGAGTGTGTTTGCTAAAGTGAGAGGAGAGAGTGTTTGCTAAAGTGAGAGGAGAAGAGTGTGTTTGCTAAAGTGAGAGGAGAAGATTGTGTTTGCTGAAGTGAGAGAAGAGAGTGTGTTTGCTAAAGTGAGAGGAGAAGAGTGTGTTTGCTAAAGTGAGAGAAGAGAGTGTGTTTGCTAAAGTGAGAGGAGAAGTGTGTTTGCTAAAGTGAGAGGAGAAGATTGTGTTTGCTGAAGTGAGAGAAGAGAGTGTGTTTGCTAAAGTGAGAGGAGAAGAGTGTGTTTGCTAAAGTGAGAGACGAGAGTGTGTTTGCTAAAGTGAGAGGAGAAGAGTGTGTTTGCTAAAGTGAGAGGAGAAGAGTGTGTTTGCTAAAGTGAGAGGAGAAGATTGTGTTTGCTAAAGTGAGAGGAGAAGATTGTGTTTGCTAAAGTGAGAGGAGAAGAGTGTGTTTGCTAAAGTGAGAGGAGAGAGTGTTTGCTAAAGTGAGAGGAGAAGATTGTGTTTGCTAAAGTGAGAGGAGAATAGTGTTTGCTAAAGTGAGAGGAGAAGAGTGTGTTTGCTAAAGTGAGAGGAGAAGAGTGTGTTTGCTAAAATGAGAGAAGAGTGTGTTTGCTAAAGTGAGAGGAGAAGATTGTGTTTGCTAATGTGAGAGGAGAAGTGTGTTTGCTAAAGTGAGAGGAGAGTGTGTTTGCTAAAGTGAGAGGAGAGAGTGTTTGCTAAAGTGAGAGGAGAAGATTGTGTTTGCTAAAGTGAAAGGAGAAGAGTGTGTTTGCTAAAGTGAGAGGAGAAGATTGTGTTTGCTGAAGTGAGAGAAGAGAGTGTGTTTGCTAAAGTGAGAGGAGAAGTGTGTTTGCTAAAGTGAGAGAAGAGTGTGTTTGCTAAAGTGAGAGGAGAAGAGTGTGTTTGCTAAAGTGAGAGGAGAAGAGTGTGTTTGCTAAAGTGAGAGGAGAAGTGTGTTTGCTAAAGTGAGAGGAGAAGAGTGTGTTTTCTAAAATGAGAGGAGAGAGTGTGTTTGCTAAAGTGAGAGGAGAAGAGTGTGTTTGCTAAAGTGAGAGGAGAGTGTGTTTGCTAAAGTGAGAGGAGAAGAGTGCGTTTGCTAAAATGAGAGGAGAGAGTGTGTTTGCTAAAGTGAGAGGAGAAGAGTGTGTTTGCTAAAGTGAGAGGAGAGAGTGTGTTTGCTGAAGTGAGAGGAGAGTGTTTGCTAAAGTGAGAGGAGAGAGTGTTTGCTAAAGTGAGAGGAGAAGAGTGTGTTTGCTAAAGTGAGAGGAGAAGAGTGTGTTTGCTAAAGTGAGAGGAGAAGAGTGTGTTTGCTAAAGTGAGAGGAGAAGAGTGTGTTTGCTAAAGTGAGAGGAGAAGAGTGTGTTTGCTAAAGTGAGAGGAGAGAGTGTTTGCTAAAGTGAGAGGAGCAGAGAGTGTTTGCTAAAGTGAGAGGAGAAGAGTGTGTTTGCTAAAGTGAGAGGAGAAGAGTGTGTTTGCTAAAGTGAGAGGAGAGAGTGTGTTTGCTAAAGTGAGAGGAGAAGAGTGTGTTTGCTAAAGTGAGAGGAGAAGAGTGTGTTTGCTAAAGTGAGAGGAGAGAGTGTTTGCTAAAGTGAGAGGAGAGAGTGTGTTTGCTAAAATGAGAGGAGAGAGTGTGTTTGCTAAAATGAGAGGAGAGAGTGTTTGCTAAAGTGAGAGGAGAGAGTGTTTGCTAAAGTGAGAGGAGAAGAGTGTGTTTGCTAAAATGAGAGGGGAGAGTGTTTGCTAAAGTGAGAGGAGAAGAGTGTGTTTGCTAAAGTGAGAGGAGAGAGTGTTTGCTAAAGTAAGAGGAGAGAGTGTTTGCTAAAGTGAGAGGAGAAGAGTGTGTTTGCTAAAGTGAGAGGAGAAGAGTGTGTTTGCTAAAGTGAGAGGAGAAGAGTGTGTTTGCTAAAATGAGAGGAGAGAGTGTTTGCTAAAGTGAGAGGAGAAGATTGTGTTTGCTAAAGTGAGAGGAGAAGAGTGTGTTTGCTAAAGTGAGAGGAGAGTGTATTTGCTAAAGTGAGAGGAGAAGAGAGTGTTTGCTAAAGTGAGAGGAGAAGAGTGTGTTTGCTAAAGTGAGAGGAGAGAGTGTGTTTGCTAAAGTGAGAGGAGAGAGTTTGCTAAAGTGAGAGGAGAGAGTGTTTGCTAAAGTGAGAGGAGAGAGTGTTTGCTAAAGTGAGAGGAGAAGAGTGTGTTTGCTAAAGTGAGAGGAGAGAGTGTTTGCTAAAGTGAGAGAAGAGTGTGTTTGCTAAAGTGAGAGGAGAGAGTGTTTGCTAAAGTGAGAGGAGAAGATTGTGTTTGCTAAAGTGAGAGGAGAAGAGTGTGTTTGCTAAAGTGAGAGGAGAAGAGTGTGTTTGCTAAAGTGAGAGGAGAGAGTGTTTGCTAAAGTGAGAGGAGAAGATTGTGTTTGCTGAAGTGAGAGAAGAGTGTGTTTGCTAAAGTGAGAGGAGAAGAGTGTGTTTGCTAAAGTGAGAGAAGAGAGTGTGTTTGCTAAAGTGAGAGGAGAAGAGTGTGTTTGCTAAAGTGAGAGGAGAAGAGTGTGTTTGCTAAAGTGAGAGGAGAAGAGTGTGTTTGCTAAAGTGAGAGGAGAAGAGTGTTTTCTAAAATGAGAGGAGAAGAGTGTGTTTGCTAAAGTGAGAGGAGAGAGTGTGTTTGCTAAAGTGAGAGGAGAAGAGTGTGTTTGCTAAAGTGAGAGGAGAGAGTGTTTGCTAAAGTGAGAGGAGAAGAGTGTGTTTGCTAAAGTGAGAGGAGAGTGTGTTTGCTAAAGTGAGAGGAGAGAGTGTTTGCTAAAGTGAGAGGAGAAGAGTGTGTTTGCTAAAGTGAGAGGAGAGAGTGTTTGCTAAAGTGAGAGGAGAGAGTGTTTGCTAAAGTGAGAGGAGAAGATTGTGTTTGCTAAAGTGAGAGGTGAAGTGTGTTTGCTAAAGTGATAGGAGAAGAGTGTGTTTGCTAAAATGAGAGGAGAGAGTGTGTTTGCTAAAGTGAGAGGAGAAGATTGTGTTTGCTAAAGTGAGAGGAGAAGAGTGTGTTTGCTAAAGTGAGAGGAGAAGAGTGTGTTTGCTAAAATGAGAGGAGAGAGTGTTTGCTAAAGTGAGAGGAGAAGAGTGTGTTTGCTAAAGTGAGAGGAGAAGAGTGTGTTTGCTAAAGTGAGAGGAGAGAGTGTTTGCTAAAGTGAGAGGAGAGAGTGTTTGCTAAAGTGAGAGGAGAAGAGTGTGTTTGCTAAAGTAAGAGGAGAAGTGTGTTTGCTAAAGTGAGAGGAGAGAGTGTTTGCTAAAGTGAGAGGAGAAGAGAGTGTGTTTGCTAAAGTGAGAGGAGAAGAGTGTGTTTGCTAAAGTGAGAGGAGAAGAGTGTGTTTGCTAAAGTGAGAGGAGAGTGTTTGCTAAAGTGAGAGGAGAATATTGTGTTTGCTAAAGTGAGAGGAGAAGAGTGTGTTTGCTAAAGTGAGAGGAGAGTGTGTTTGCTAAAGTGAGAGGAGAAGAGTGTGTTTGCTAAAATGAGAGGAGAGAGTGTGTTTGCTAAAGTGAGAGGAGAAGAGTGTGTTTGCTAAAGTGAGAGGAGAAGAGTGTGTTTGCTAAAGTGAGAGGAGAGAGTGTTTGCTAAAGTGAGAGGAGAGAGTGTTTGCTAAAGTGAGAGGAGAAGAGTGTGTTTGCTAAAGTGAGAGGAGAAGAGTGTGTTTGCTAAAGTGAGAGGAGAGAGTGTTTGCTAAAGTGAGAGGAGAAGAGTGTGTTTGCTAAAGTGAGAGGAGAGAGTGTTTGCTAAAGTGAGAGGAGAAGATTGTGTTTGCTAAAGTGAGAGGAGAAGAGTGTGTTTGCTAAAGTGAGAGGAGAGAGTGTTTGCTAAAGTGAGAGGAGAAGAGTGTGTTTGTTAAAGTGAGAGAAGAGTGTGTTTGCTAAAGTGAGAGGAGAAGAGTGTGTTTGCTAAAGTGAGAGGAGAAGAGTGTGTTTGCTAAAGTGAGAGGAGAAGAGTGTGTTTGCTAAAGTGAGAGGAGAGAGTGTTTGCTAAAGTGAGAGGAGAGAGTGTTTGCTAAAGTGAGAGGAGAGATGTTTGCTAAAGTGAGAGGAGGAGAGAGTGTTTGCTAAAGTGAGAGGAGAAGAGTGTGTTTGCTAAAGTGAGAGGAGAAGAGTGTGTTTGCTAATGTGAGAGGAGAGAGTGTTTGCTAAAGTGAGAGGAGAAGAGTGTGTTTGCTAAAGTGAGAGGAGAGAGTGTTTGCTAAAGTGAGAGGAGAAGATTGTGTTTGCTAAAGTGAGAGGAGAAGAGTGTGTTTGCTAAAGTGAGAGGAGAGAGTGTTTGCTAAAGTGAGAGGAGAAGAGTGTGTTTGCTAAAGTGAGAGGAGAAGATTGTGTTTGCTAAAGTGAGAGAAGAGAGTGTGTTTGCTAAAGTGAGAGGAGAAGAGTGTGTTTGCTAAAGTGAGAGGAGAAGAGTGTGTTTGCTAAAGTGAGAGGAGAAGAGTGTGTTTGCTAAAGTGAGAGGAGAGAGTGTTTGCTAAAGTGAGAGAAGAGAGTGTGTTTGCTAAAGTGAGAGGAGAAGAGTGTGTTTGCTAAAGTGAGAAGAGTGTGTTTCTAAAGTGAGAGGAGAAGAGTGTGTTTGCTAAAGTGAGAGGAGAAGAGTGTGTTTGCTAAAATGAGAGGAGAGAGTGTGTTTGCTAAAGTGAGAGGAGTGTTTGCTAAAGTGAGAGGAGAGAGTGTTTGCTAAAGTGAGAGGAGAGAGTGTTTGCTAAAGTGAGAGGAGAAGAGTGTGTTTGCTAAAGTGAGAGGAGAGAGTGTTTGCTAAAGTGAGAGGAGAAGAGTGTGTTTGCTAAAGTGAGAGGAGGAGTGTGTTTGCTAAAGTGAGAGGAGGAGTGTGCTAAAGTGAGAGGAGAAGAGTGTGTTTGCTAAAGTGAGAGAAGAGAGTGTGTTTGCTAAAGTGAGAGGAGAGAGTGTTTGCTAAAGTGAGAGAAGAGAGTGTGTTTGCTAAAGTGAGAGGAGAAGAGTGTGTTTGCTAAAGTGAGGGAAGAGTGTGTTTGCTAAAGTGAGAAGAGTGTGTTTCTAAAGTGAGAGGAGAAGAGTGTTTGCTAAAGTGAGAGGAGAAGTGTGTTTGCTAAAATGAGAGGAGAGAGTGTGTTTGCTAAAGTGAGAGGAGAGTGTGTTTGCTAAAGTGAGAGGAGAAGAGTGTGTTTGCTAAAGTGAGAGGAGAGAGTGTTTGCTAAAGTGAGAGGAGAAGAGTGTGTTTGCTAAAGTGAGAGGAGGAGTGTGTTTGCTAAAGTGAGAGGAGGAGTGTTTGCTAAAGTGAGAGGAGAAGAGTGTGTTTGCTAAAGTGAGAGGAGAGAGTGTTTGCTAAAGTGAGAGGAGAAGATTGTGTTTGCTAAAGTGAAACGAGAAGAGTGTGTTTGCTAAAGTGAGAGGAGAGAGTGTGTTTGCTAAAGTGAGAGAAGTGTGTTTGCTAAAGTGAGAGGAGAAGAGTGTGTTTGCTAAAGTGAGAGGAGAAGAGTGTGTTTGCTAAAGTGAGAGGAGAGAGTGTTTGCTAAAGTGAGAGGAGAGAGTGTTTGCTAAAGTGAGAGGAGAGATGTTTGCTTAAGTGAGAGGAGAAGAGTGTGTTTGCTAAAGTGAGAGGAGAGAGTGTGTTTGCTAAAGTGAGAGGAGAAGAGTGTGTTTGCTGAAGTGAGAGGAGAGAGTGTTTGCTAAAGTGAGAGGAGAGAGTGTTTGCTAAAGTGAGAGGAGAAGAGTGTGTTTGCTAAAGTGAGAGGAGAAGAGTGTGTTTGCTAATGTGAGAGGAGAGAGTGTTTGCTAAAGTGAGAGGAGAAGAGTGTGTTTGCTAAAGTGAGAGGAGAGAGTGTTTGCTAAAGTGAGAGGAGAAGATTGTGTTTGCTAAAGTGAGAGGAGAAGAGTGTGTTTGCTAAAGTGAGAGGAGAGAGTGTTTGCTAAAGTGAGAGGAGAAGAGTGTGTTTGCTAAAGTGAGAGGAGAAGATTGTGTTTGCTAAAGTGAGAGAAGAGAGTGTGTTTGCTAAAGTGAGAGGAGAAGTGTGTTTGCTAAAGTGAGAGGAGAAGAGTGTGTTTGCTAAAGTGAGAGGAGAAGAGTGTGTTTGCTAAAGTGAGAGGAGAGAGTGTTTGCTAAAGTGAGAGGAGAAGAGTGTGTTTGCTAAAGTGAGAAGAGTGTGTTTCTAAAGTGAGAGGAGAAGAGTGTGTTTGCTAAAGTGAGAGGAGAAGAGTGTGTTTGCTAAAATGAGAGGAGAGAGTGTGTTTGCTAAAGTGAGAGGAGAGTGTTTGCTAAAGTGAGAGGAGAGAGTGTTTGCTAAAGTGAGAGGAGAGAGTGTTTGCTAAAGTGAGAGGAGAAGAGTGTGTTTGCTAAAGTGAGAGGAGAGAGTGTTTGCTAAAGTGAGAGGAGAAGAGTGTGTTTGCTAAAGTGAGAGGAGGAGTGTGTTTGCTAAAGTGAGAGGAGGAGTGTGCTAAAGTGAGAGGAGAAGAGTGTGTTTGCTAAAGTGAGAGAAGAGAGTGTGTTTGCTAAAGTGAGAGGAGAAGAGTGTTTGCTAAAGTGAGAGGAGAGAGTGTTTGCTAAAGTGAGAGAAGAGAGTGTGTTTGCTAAAGTGAGAGGAGAAGAGTGTGTTTGCTAAAGTGAGGGAAGAGTGTGTTTGCTAAAGTGAGAAGAGTGTGTTTCTAAAGTGAGAGGAGAATAGTGTTTGCTAAAGTGAGAGGAGAAGTGTGTTTGCTAAAATGAGAGGAGAGAGTGTGTTTGCTAAAGTGAGAGGAGAGTGTGTTTGCTAAAGTGAGAGGAGAAGAGTGTGTTTGCTAAAGTGAGAGGAGAGAGTGTTTGCTAAAGTGAGAGGAGAAGTGTGTTTGCTAAAGTGAGAGGAGGAGTGTGTTTGCTAAAGTGAGAGGAGGAGTGTTTGCTAAAGTGAGAGGAGAAGAGTGTGTTTGCTAAAGTGAGAGGAGAGAGTGTTTGCTAAAGTGAGAGGAGAAGATTGTGTTTGCTAAAGTGAAACGAGAAGAGTGTGTTTGCTAAAGTGAGAGGAGAGAGTGTGTTTGCTAAAGTGAGAGAAGAGTGTGTTTGCTAAAGTGAGAGGAGAAGAGTGTGTTTGCTAAAGTGAGAGGAGAAGAGTGTGTTTGCTAAAGTGAGAGGAGAAGAGTGTGTTTGCTAAAGTGAGAGGAGAAGATTGTGTTTGCTAAAGTGAGAGAAGAGAGTGTGTTTGCTAAAGTGAGAGGAGAAGAGTGTGTTTGCTAAAGTGAGAGGAGAAGAGTGTGTTTGCTAAAGTGAGAGGAGAGAGTGTTTGCTAAAGTGAGAGAAGAGAGTGTGTTTGCTAAAGTGAGAGGAGAAGAGTGTGTTTGCTAAAGTGAGAAGAGTGTGTTTCTAAAGTGAGAGGAGAAGAGTGTGTTTGCTAAAGTGAGAGGAGAAGAGTGTGTTTGCTAAAATGAGAGGAGAGAGTGTGTTTGCTAAAGTGAGAGGAGAGTGTTTGCTAAAGTGAGAGGAGAGAGTGTTTGCTAAAGTGAGAGGAGAGAGTGTTTGCTAAAGTGAGAGGAGAAGAGTGTGTTTGCTAAAGTGAGAGGAGAGAGTGTTTGCTAAAGTGAGAGGAGAAGAGTGTGTTTGCTAAAGTGAGAGGAGTGTGTTTGCTAAAGTGAGAGGAGGAGTGTGCTAAAGTGAGAGGAGAAGAGTGTGTTTGCTAAAGTGAGAGAAGAGAGTGTGTTTGCTAAAGTGAGAGGAGAAGAGTGTTTGCTAAAGTGAGAGGAGAGAGTGTTTGCTAAAGTGAGAGAATAGAGTGTGTTTGCTAAAGTGAGAGGAGAAGAGTGTGTTTGCTAAAGTGAGGGAAGAGTGTGTTTGCTAAAGTGAGAAGAGTGTGTTTCTAAAGTGAGAGGAGAAGGGTGTTTGCTAAAGTGAGAGGAGAATTGTGTTTGCTAAAGTGAGAGGAGAGAGTGTGTTTGCTAAAGTGAGAGGAGAGTGTGTTTGCTAAAGTGAGAGGAGAAGAGTGTGTTTGCTAAAGTGAGAGGAGAGAGTGTTTGCTAAAGTGAGAGGAGAAGAGTGTGTTTGCTAAAGTGAGAGGAGGAGTGTGTTTGCTAAAGTGAGAGGAGGAGTGTTTGCTAAAGTGAGAGGAGAAGAGTGTGTTTGCTAAAGTGAGAGGAGAGAGTGTTTGCTAAAGTGAGAGGAGAAGATTGTGTTTGCTAAAGTGAAACGAGAAGAGTGTGTTTGCTAAAGTGAGAGGAGAGAGTGTGTTTGCTAAAATGAGAGGAGAAGAGTGTGTTTGCTAAAGTGAGAGGAGAAGATTGTGTTTGCTAAAGTGAGAGGAGAAGAGTGTTTGCTAAAGTGAGAGAAGAGAGTGTGTTTGCTAAAGTGAGAGAAGAGTGTGTTTGCTAAAGTGAGAGGAGAAGAGTGTGTTTGCTAAAGTGAGAGGAGAAGAGTGTGTTTGCTAAAGTGAGAGGAGAAGAGTGTTTGCTAAAGTGAGAGGAGAAGTGTGTTTGCTAAAGTGAGAGAAGAGTGTTTTTGCTAAAGTGAGAGGAGAAGAGTGTTTGCTAAAGTGAGAGAAGAGAGTGCGTTTGCTAAAGTGAGAGGAGAGAGTGTGTTTGCTAAAGTGAGTGGAGAGAGTGTTTGCTAAAGTGAGAGGAGAAGAGTGTGTTTGCTAAAATGAGAGGAGAGTGTGTTTGCTAAAGTGAGAGGAGAAGAGTGTGTTTGCTAAAGTGAGAGGAGAAGAGTGTGTTTGCTAAATTGAGAGGCGAGAGTGTTTGCTAAAGTGAGAGGAGAGAGTGTTTGCTAAAGTGAGAGGAGAAGAGTGTGTTTACTAAAGTGAGAGGAGAAGAGTGTGTTTGCTAAAGTGAGAGAAGAAGAGTGTGTTTGTTAAAGTGAGAGGAGAAGAGTGTGTTTGCTAAAGTGAGAGAAGAGAGTGTGTTTGTTAAAGTGAGAGGAGAAGAGTGTGTTTGCTAAAGTGAGAGGAGAGAGTGTTTGCTAAAGTGAGAGGAGAAGAGTGTGTTTGTTAAAGTGAGAGGAGACGAGTGTGTTTGCTAAAGTGAGAGGAGAAGAGTGTGTTTGCTGAAGTGAGAGGAGAAGAGTGTGTTTGCTGAAGTGAGAGGAGAAGAGTGTGTTTGCTAAAGTGAGAGGAGAAGAGTGTGTGCTAAAGTGAGAGGAGAGAGTGTGCTAAAGTGAGAGGAGAAGAGTGTGTTTGTTAAAGTGAGAGGAGAAGAGTGTGTTTGCTAAAGTTAGAGGAGAAGAGTGTGTTTGCTAAAGTGAGAGGAGAAGAGTGTGTTTGCTAAAGTTAGAGGAGAAGAGTGTGTTTGCTAAAGTGAGAGAAGAGAGTGTGTTTGCTAAAGTGAGAGGAGAAGATTGTGTTTGCTAAAGTGAGAGGAGAGAGTGTTTGTTAAAGTGAGAGGAGAAGAGTGTGTTTGCTAAAGTGAGAGAAGAGAGTGTGTTTGCTAAAGTGAGAGGAGAAGATTGTGTTTGCTAAAATGAGAGGAGAGAGTTATCTAAAGTGAGAGGAGAAGAGTGTGTTTGCTAAAGTGAGAGGAGAGAGTGTTAAAGTGAGAGGAGAAGAGTGTGTTTGCTAAAGTGAGAGGAGAAGAGTGTGTTTGCTAAAGTGAGAGAAGTGTGTGTTTGCTAAAGTTAGATGAGAAGACTGTGTTTGCTAAAGTGAGAGGAGAAGAGTGTGTTTGTTAAAGTGAGAGGAGAAGATTGTGTTTGCTAAAGTGAGAGGAGAAGATTGTGTTTGCTAAAGTGAGAGGAGTGTGTTTGCTAAAGTGAGAGGAGAAGATTGTGTTTGCTAAAGTGAGAGGAGTGTGTTTGCTAAAGTGAGAGGAGAAGAGTGTGTTTGTTAAAGTGAGAGGAGAAGAGTGTGTTTGTTAAAGTGAGAGGAGAAGAGTGTGTTTGCTAAAGTGAGAGGAGAAGAGTGTGTTTGCTAAAGTGAGAGGAGTGTGTTTGCTAAAGTGAGAGGAGAAGAGTGTGTTTGCTAAAGTGAGAGTAGATTGTGTTTGCTAAAGTAAAAGCTGGGAGTAGAGTGTGTTTGCTAAAGTGAGAGGTGATAATTTTGTTCTCCTCTGTTCATTTGTATTTATTCTACAGAAACGGTCAAAAACTTTTTTTTGGGTGTGGGTGGAGAGACCAGGAAAGTGGAGGAGTTTGTGTTGGAGGGGGAGGAGTTTTCCCCAACAGTATTTCAGTTCTGTGGAGAGAGTGTCCAGGTGGTGGCTGCAGCCAAAGAGCAGCTGAAGAGCTTCCTGGTGAAGGAGCAGTTGGAGAGGACTCTGCGGGAACCTGCCATCGCGCTCCTGGGCCAGCGGCAGCGCCTCGCCCTCCAGGACCTGCAGAAGAGGCTGACTGTCCGCATCCAGCTGGAGAGCCATAGCGGGCCCTCTTTCCTCCGCCTGGAGGGCTTGAGTCGCGACGTTCTGACCGCCGAATCTGAGATCCGCCAGATGATCCGAGAAGTGGAGGTGGCAGAGAGCCAAAGAAGAGAGGCCAAAATGCTCAGTGACCTGGTGGAGTGGCAGTATGAGGATCGAGGCATTTTTGTGCCGTTCGACAGCCTCACTAACCTCACGCTAGAGAAGGCCTTTGAGAAGAAGCAGTCTTCCCTCAAAATCAACATAAACAACTCAGATTATGAGGTTGACCTGGCCCGTAACAAAGCATTCGGTTCGGGAAGAGAAGTTGCTCTAAAAAGAATTGACCTGAGAGGTGAGCTCCTGCACACTGTGTTCTGCACTGCATATCTCTGATTAGGGGTTCTGTACACTGTGTTCTGCACTGCGTATCTCTGATGAGGGGTTCTGTACACTGTGTTCTGCACTGCGTATCTCTGATGAGGGGTTCTGTACACTGTGTTCTGCACTGCGTATCTCTGATGAGGGGTTCTGTACACTGTGTTCTGCACTGCGTATCTCTGATGAGGGGTTCTGTACACACCTGATTCTCTGTGTTTCTCTGCAGTGGCTCTCCCAAGCACCTGGGACAGCATGGTAGGCTCCGCCCTGCAGAAAGTGGCTCTGCTCCAAGGCTCCACAGAGTACCAGGGTGTGGAGGCACAGTTCAAACGGACCGGCCTCACCAACAGCATTGTGGAGGTAGAGTGATGTCACTGCAGCCGCACTGGCTGTGATGTCACTGCAGCTGCACTGGTTATGATGTCACTGCAGCCTCACTGGCAGATGTTTAATGTGTGCTCATGTGCAGACTGGTGTGTGTTTGTACAGAACGAGGCTCTGTGGAAGGGGTA
>JAKUDI010000638.1:0-23427 GCA_022702515.1 Ilyophis sp. 1 JC-2022
TAGGTAGTGTTACCTAGATTACCTTGTTTTACGCTCAGAGAGGTCATGGTGTTGACGAATGAGGACATGATGATAGACTCGTCCTCCGGACAGACGGACAGGTTCTGAAACAGTGGCATTAGTTTAGGCAGAGTCAGAGTCCGATTTGAACAGCTTTACAGCCCAGCAGTTTCAGAACCCCCCCCCGCAGAGAGCTTAAACATAGTTTAACACTGAGGAGAGCCCCCAGCTCTAAAGCAAAAAAGTCTGTAAAGCTTTAGGAATTCAGATTTCATCTCTGGGAAACCTTTACTAAATACTTGGCCTCCATCTGTGGGGTGAAAGAGAAAAACCTGAGGATTTCTGGCTAAAGAATGGCCCTTTTATCCACTTATTCTATGACCCAATGTTCTGACCATATGAAAAACTGTTGAACCAAATAGCAAAAAAGTAGGTAGATAGTAGTAGAAGTATTAGTAGTAGTAGTAGTAGATATTTGACTGCGGCCATGCAGGCCGTTACCTGCACAAGCTCGTTCAGCACCACCGCGTCAAACCCAGACAGGTATTGCACATAGTAGCGCTGCATAACAGGGCCGTACTTGCGCACATGGGCCCTCAGCTCCTCCATGTAGAAGATGAGCTCTGCGATGTGCCTAGGGAACACCACAACTCTCTCTGTAATCCGCCTGCGGTACCAGCACAGTCTGGCCTCCCAATATTAAACATTATGCTCATTTATGGGGAAATAACTGCATATATGGTCGCTTCCCTCCTTTTCAGGAGGAATGAGGTGGCTGCCATTTACTTCAACCATAGACATAACCACAGGCATCCGACACCACACCACACCGTGAAACAGCCACAGCACGGTTTTACCAACACCGTCTTTAGAGGTGATGAAAATGCTGGCTGTTTACTTCCTTCCACTGTGAAAAGTAAACAGCCAGCATTCCTCATTGCTACTGCTAGTGTCCCTGGGCATACTTAGTGCAGTCCAAATGTATTTGGACAATTAAACATTTTTGTTGTTTTGACTCTGTACTCCAGCACATTTGAACTGGAAGTGAATATCAGGTGCAGACTTTCAGCTTTAATTTGAGGGTGTGTACATCCATATTGGGTGAACCATGTAGCAATTGTGGCCCTTTTTATACATAGTCTCCCCATGTTTTAGGGGACCAAAAGTAAATGGGCAAATTAACATAAACTTAAATAAAGTCATCATGTTTAATATTTGCATATCCTTTCCCAACAACATCAAAAGACTCTTGATATCTTATTTTCAGGTACTCTTACAAGCGATAATATTAACCACTCTGCATTTGAATGGGTCTCTATGGGATTTGGGGGGGTGGGGGGGGGCTAGATTAATGACACTGGAACAGTATAGAACAAATGGTTGTAAGTCATCAAGGGTTGAGGTATCAAACGAGCCTCAAACCATGTGGATGGATCACTTTAAGGGTTTCTTCTCCGGACTTATTTTTCAATAGAGTTTTTTTATTTTTCCATTTTTCCCCATTCACTCCCATTCATTTTCGGGAGCTCACCAAAATGAATCGTTTTAAAGCACACACTAACTACAGCAGATAATACGTTGATAAAAGAGAACACGACGGTGAAAAGATAAATGTTTGTTTTGGTATTTAATGTATTTTCAACGTTTAAAAAAAAAAAAAGAAAGAAGATCAGCCAAAAACCTTTGTTATTTTAACTCAGTGAAGAACCCTTGCATACGATAAAGTTGATGTCAATACACCAACTGTAGTAGGCTACCGTTAGTTGTAGGTTTACGTCATAATAAAACTAAAAATCAAACTACGGCTTGCTGTGTTTCTACGCAGTAGCATATATGAAAATAGGTTCCGCTATTATAGCTCATTTAAACGCAACAACATCTTATAAGCTCAAAACAAACACGTACCTTTTCACCGTCGTGTTCTCTTTTTCGATGTATTATCTGCCGTAGTTAGTGTGTGCTTTAAAACGATTAATTTAGATGAGGTTCCGAAAATGAATGGGAGTGAATGGGGAGCCTGGCAACCAGGACTATCGGGGATGCCGTTAATGGTCAGCAGGGACAGCTGACGTTGCAAGTATTCACGCCATGAAAATATAATGGGGTCGGCTCCAAAAAATTACTTCCGTCACACAAAGGTGAAATATCCCTTTAAGGTATGTATTGAGCACCAATACAGCGCGATGAATAAATTCCATTGCAATATCGTAAAATTTCAGTCTATCTATATTTCTTTATTCCTGTATGCTGCAAATAAGGGTGGAGTTGAAATGGGTCCATAGTGATGTAGACGTGAAACCTCAACCAATACATACTTTGATCTCATTACATAACTCCTCCCACAGTTTGAGGCGAATTAAATTGTCCTGTCCCACAGTAAATCCTGTCTGAAGTCTGACCCAAATGATCGTTTTGTTTGACCTTGAGAATAGTTGTCCGCGTTAACAGCATTTGGATTTGGAATAGTTCGTTAGCGAAAGTGTTTTTTTCCCATTTTCCTTATCGCTCTCCCAATCTTTCACCTTTTTATCCATCACTCCATCAGTGGTGCTAGCTAGTGACATTAGCTTGCTCCTTGCATGGCTCAGCATGGAAACTAACTAATCGCTCAAATGTCGTTTTTACTTGGTGCACTACTGCTCATTCATCAGATAATATATCAAAAAGAATAGATAGTTAAGATTATGCCAAATAAACCATGCCTTAGAAATGGTTTTGTTGTATTGTTCAGTGGCTGGTTACAGTAACAAAAATACGACAAGAACAATTATCCACCGAACTACTTAGTTGCCACGCACTTAATTTTCGTTCGATTAGCAACCAAAATGAATGAATGGGCCTTTAAATTAATTTAAAAAACTCAATAAAACCTACCATTGTAGAACATGCATTTGGTGAAACGTCGCCATGCAATTTAGCTTGCTTTAAATAGACTAACAATAGATCAAATGGTTGCAATACTCGGCTTAGCGTTTAAGTTAACCCAACTTTGATTGCGAGCTTGCATGTGATATTTATTTCTTGATAGCAGCCACACTGTATTTTACTTTGAATTGATTGCATTAATTCCTCGCCGGGTTCAAACCTATGGTTCAAACCACAAAACTGTATAAGAACAGTTCTGTGGTTCAAACATGTAGGGCTGGATGATGTCGATTTAGACCACACCCCTACAAGTCCTTTCAAGACTGAGTTTATTAGCTGACTTTGAGATGTATATTAATATACCTATTCACATTTGCTTGAAAATATATTTTGTGGGTGTGTAGTGGATACATCCCTCTGTGATATGTTGTGTTGTGTTAGAATCCCTTGACCATCACTTTAAATTGATTAAAATGTGTATGAGGAAATACTTTAGACACGAACAGCAGTTTTATAGTTTTAGCCTATATATACTACTGTTTATAGTTCCAAACAACAGTGACAGTGCAATTTTGGAAACAATTTTCATCATTATTTATGCTATGATTCCGTCCTTCCATGAAGGAGAACTGCATGAGGTGCAACCGATTTGTCTGCGCGAGATGCTCACAGAAACCTCCAAAAATGTGGGAAGACTGTTACTCTGTTTGCCTCTGCGCTGAATTTTCCACATGCTATCAATTTTCAGAAATGCCGTTTGTCATTTCTGAAAATAGATAGCGTGTGGAAATAATATATTCCAAACTGATAAAATGTTTATAAGAAGACTATGCTTGAGCAGCACTTTTTTGCAGTGTATGTAATGTGTATGTAATGTATTTAAATTAATTTACAGTGTAGTGAGACTAAATCTAAACTAGTAGTTATGATTTTCTGTTGTCTGTGCAGATCCGTTTTGTCCCTTTAAATGGTAAAGGGACAACAACACTGATCCTGGATCAGCGCAGAGGCAACAAAGCACTTTCCCTCGCAAACTGTTTGATCAGATACTAAGCTCCATAGTAGTTTTTTATGTAACATTGTATTAATGTTAAAAAAAACTACATAGACCACCCCCCAATGTTACATTACGTCATAGATAGGCTGCCAAAGCTCCCGACATGTCAACACACACTGTGCTGTTGCTCATATATTGTTGATAGACAGAAGGATGTTACACAATGTTCGTAAAATCAATACTGCTCATCTTACTTTAACCTCAGTATCTGTTCCATTTCAAATCTAATGTGCTGGAGTACAGAGCCAAAACAACACAGAATGTGTCACTGTCCAAATATGTTCTGCTATGTACTTGCCCTTTACAGCAACCAAATCTTTTAATTTTGATGTGACAGGGTAAGGCAATACCGGTGCTTTTCATCTTTTGCGGTTTCAATTATTCATATGCAGATTTCATAAAGACCCGGATTTCGCAGAGGCCACACTTACTTGTCTATGAAGTCATCGGTGCTCTTTTTCTGGATGTTGTCAGCATGCCTCAGCAGCCAGATGATCTCGTCCCGAGCGAAAGACAGGGCCATGAACACGAACAGGGCCTGTAGAGAGAACAGAATCCTCAGCCCTGAACATGGCAGTTATTTTATTGAAATTTTAAAATTATATTTTTCCACTTACTAAGCAATTGCGGAAAAATGCTTAGCTTGTATAGATGATGTCTACACAAAACTACATAATTACTACAATGTAATTCAACTTCTGCATCTGCCTTAAAACCAAAATCAGTCTATAAATATGTAAACAAGCCCAATTCTTGTCTTTCAAAATTATGTTGTCCTTTGTCCTTACTGTAGTACGAATGCAACAGTATGTACACATATTTTTGATAGAAAATAATTCCAAATCTCTGCAGCTTCCTGTTCAGCTTACTGAGACTACAATCTCCAACAATAGACCTTTTTCTTATTCCCTCAACCCTGAAAACTACACGTTGCTGTCTAAGAAAATGAGAAAGAGGGGGAAATAAAATAATAGATTAACTGTCTATAATAGACTTGTGTAAAATCTAACAACATACACATGTTGTCATACTGAAGTAGATGGTAAAAAGACATTGATCTACTGATTTATGTGAAGGAAATGATTTTTAAAGGGCAGGAACAGTACCTTTGGCCCAAGCAGTCCAGGCTGGTCAGCAAGAACTGTGGCCAACTCTTTCAATGCCGACCGAAGAAACTTACGGCGTTCTCTGTGCATGGAGCCCCTTCAGAGAACAAACACACAGTTGAGGGAAAACCGCATTGTAGGAGTGTAAGACGAGCACAAATACCCAAAGCAGTGCTTAGGTGCGGGGGGTGAGGACACTTACGCTTGTGATAATGCGGCTTCTTTGCATTCTCTGATGTCAGTAATGCGCTTGTTGTAGCTGCAATATAAGAGATATCCCACATCAACTGCAGATTTAGGGTTGGGTAAGAAATACAGTGCACTCCCAAAATGCTAGAACAGTGACACATTTTTTGTTGTTTGTACTCCAGCACATTTGATTTGAAATGGCACAGTGACTATGAGAAAAAAGGGCAGACTTTCAGCTTTCATTTGAGGGTTTTTACATCCACATCGGGTGAACTGCGTAGCAATCGTAGCCCTTTGTATACTCAGTACACCCCCCCCACCCCCACCCCATTTGAGGGCACCAAAAGAAATTGGACAAATTATCATAAACTTATATATTATATTCATTCGATTCATAATGTCTAGTCATTATATGTAATATTTTGTTGCATGACCCAACAACATCAAAAGATTCCTGATTTTTAAGGTTCTTATTTTCAGATGGACTATGCGTAAAAATGGTTACAATAACTACACAGTTCACCCGATATTGATGTAAAAACCCTCAAATTAATGCTGAAAGTCTACACCTTAACCTCATAGTCACTGTTCCATTCTGAATCCAATGGGCTAGAGTACAGAGCCAAAACAACAAAACATGTGTCACTGTCCTAACACTTTTGGAGTGCACTGTATACAGGAGGGGGTATTTTGTTGTCTGTGGCGAAAGCCGCACCCTCGGATGTTGACAAACAGGTCCTCAGTGGCCTTGTGTAGGTGGAAGACCTCATCTCGGAAGAGGCACAGGCAGGAGCTGCTCTGGAGGGCCAGCTTCCACAGGCTGAGGGCGGCTGGGTCACTGTTCAGAACCGCGTGGCACAGGATGAACCCAACTAAACAACAAAATGAGGCCTCAGTCACAAAAGGCAAGTGTTTAAATCCATATACACAAAGAATTTTGCATATTGCTTCAGTGTCACAGATTCTGGAAATCCAGAACATGTGCAGTGTTTTAGTCCAAAATTAAATTACACGTTTGTGTAATCGAACCCAGGTCTCTCACATGGTAAGGCTGGACACTAACCTGTACACCAAATGGTCTCGGTACAGTCACGTGATATAGGCTATAGGCCATTTGTCAACGTGAACAGCAAATGGAACATTTGTTTCAATACTGCGTAACATTACTTGAAGTGGTGTCGTCTGACTTTCACCATTTCGCTGTAGTAGGCTACAAGTGAAACATTGAATAGTTAATATTGGAAACGTCTTTTGCCTTTGCAATAAAAATATGTTTGTTAATGTGAAAATAACAGTCTAATGAATTAAATGTATTTAACAGTTGTGCCGTTGGGCTCGAACCCCCAATGAAGAAGAAGAAGAAGAAGAAGAAGAAGAAGAAGAAGAAGAAGAAGAAGAAGAAGAAGAAGAAGAAGAAGAAGAAGAAGAAGAAGAAGAAGAAGAAGAAGAAGAAAATGTTTTTAAGGGCTGAGAGTCACAATCACAGAATTTTTACTTGAACTTTGTACATGGCATTTACCACTTATATTTCATTTAGATTTTTTGTTTTAACCCCTTCGCGCAGATCCGCTAGTGACCATGGTACCTGTGCCAAGATTTGCTCAACTCAGATATTAATTTCTCCTGCAACCAAACTATGGGTGGAATATAGGACATTATGGGCCAGATTAAGAGTTGAGATAAGCACGCGTAAATGGGACTTACTCCCAAAATTTTGCATAGCTTACGGAGGCATGTCTGCAAGATACGTGTATTCAGAGTTCTCACTTGACCACATTTTGTCCCGCGCAACTTTGTTCGGAAAAAAAGGTCTAGCGACGCCAATACATTATTATGAAAAATACAGCAACTTTCGCATTAATGGATATTAGAATGAGTGCATGTTCAGTGTTTCCCATTAATGTATTAAAATGTGGCGGCCCGCCACAGTTTAATTTCAACCGCCACAGTTTCAAATGGATCAAAGAACAAATATACATTTTTAATTGTAGGCTTATGTGCACAGCGTAGCCCCGTCACTTCAAAAAGACCCTCTCTTCACCCTGGTCGATGACCCGCGCCCTTTCCACACAAAACCCGCCGACAAACAGAGAAGACTGACGTGGTTAATATGTTTGTGAAAGTTAAACCCTCTGTGGTACACTATAGCCTATTGGATACATATTATTTCAGCATTAAGCTTGCCAAGCTCTCGACTGTTACGATATTAATTTATCATCAGCTAACGTAACAAGGTTATAAGATTTTTATTTATTTTTTTACAACTAATGTTATCTCGCGAGCTAACCTGAAAATAAAAACTAAATAATACTGACTTTATTCAAGAAAGATATCAGCATGATGGAACAACAAAACCTGCCGAGTTCCCTCGTTTCCCTCACCGAAATTTAGTTTCCCTACAGTGCAGGCAGTTTTTTTAAACAATTTCTGTAGGGCGTCGCCCGGCTCGTTTGGCTTCTACGTCATATAACAGGATCTACTTTTTTAAATTAGCTAGGTTAACTACAAAAAGACAGAAAGAATACGAAGAGGAAGAAGCAATAGAGGTAGCAAAAATTTTATAGCAAGCCGATCAGATTCAGAGGCTTTCTTGTCAATAAACAAGTATTGAACAAGTTTTTATTGTAGTTTTCAATCCCATTTAAAACAGGGTTGAGTTTTGGACTATAACAGTTTAAAATGCATTGTGATGGGTTCTGTATATTGTCTACTGACAAAAAGTTTTTGAATATTTTTCATCAGACCACGTTTCTGGTGGTCTGATGTTAGCAAAAAAAAAAAAAAAGTAAACTAGCCAAAATTCTATATATTTCACGTGTTCCATTTCCCATGTTCCAATAACAAAGAATTGTGGATCTAGTGTTTAGATTTGAATCTCAAAAAGCACCAATTTGATACATTTAGCTGTTGAAATTGACAAAATATTTGTGGGGGGGCAAGCCCCCGGACCACCCCCAGACAGTTTGGGGTCCACATAGTCCGCAGTTTCAGAAAATCCTGTGGGAAACGCCGATGTTATTTTAACATAATATTGGTCATATTTTTTGATTAATTAATTGATAGACAGTGTCTGGATCATATTCGCTTTGACAGACACACGATTTTGTAGCCTACACTCGGCACAGCTTCTCCAAAATTATTAAGGCGTTGCATATAGGCTATTGTGTTCAACCACCATAGGCTACATGACTAAGTAGATCGTAAAAAAAAAAAGATTCAATATTGAATTATTATTATTTTTTTTCAGTAAATCCAATGATTCATTTGTATATTTTATAATATTGCGTGCAACCACTGTACAGCGATTATTTATTTTGATTGTGTGATGGGTATATCCAAGTTGTCAATAGGAGCTATGATCATTTTATCAATGCGACGGATTAATATGTTCACTGCCTTCCCCATCACACAAGAGCAACTACGATGCACAAAGGTTGGCAAATGCAGTCATTAAAGGCAAAGTCACTGACACGTTGAAAATGTATACCCCAACACACAGTTTTTTTAGGAGAAAGCAAGGGCCGCCGCGGTAGTACAACGGTAAGAGCGCTGACTTTCAGTCAGCGCAGTTGTACTCCGAGGATCGGGGTTCGCGCCCCGGTCCTGCCATATCCGAGCGTGGCCGGCGCCCTGTGGAAGTGGCAATTGGCGGCCGCTTCCGGGTGGGGGGAGGGGCTCGGAGAGAATCGCTGCGCACGGACGACCCAGGGCGAGTTGGAGTCACGGTCAGGAGCTCGAGGAGCCGCGCCCTGTAGAGGACGTGGCGCCCTCCTTCCTACTACTAGTACCGATTGACGGGGTTGTGTAGCGGTGGTTCTCTAGCGGTTGCTACATGGGGGGGAATTGAATTAGAATAGGGGTTCAATTGGCTACTAAATTGGGAGAAAAAAGGAAAAATCAGAAAGAAAAAAAAAAAGAAAAAAAAGAAAGCTGGCAACCCAGGGGGCAGGTACAAGAAACAGGTCATTGGAAAATTATGCCCTGTGCCACCCACAATATGTGTTCTTTGAACCCCCAGGGACTGGTCTCAAACGCCATCCATGAATGAACAATATCAGACAAACTCTTTGAGTATTGTGATGTAAAGTCCATTGTACTTCCTAAAATCCCATTAAGAGCCATTAAAATGTATTGAATGGACCTGGTCTAGGCTTTTTTACCACGAAAGACAATATTAACACACACTTTAAAAAAATATATATTGTTCAATGTCCTTAAATACAATCTAAACATGATCTCCGGGCACTTTATGACATGCAATTTTGAACAGAGTTTTACCTGTATGGCTGTTAAAGTACAATAGTACAATAAAGCACGGGGGCATACATATTGAATACTTAAAAAATGGATTAATTTCAGTTTTATATTTATAAATAATTTGGAACAAATTGTAGATTTTACTTTTCACATTGACATCATAAAGTTGTTTGTGTTGAATACCAGCAAAAAAGCCTGATTAAATAAATTAATCTTTATTTTTCCATTTCCATTTTTCCTTTGTTTGTAGACTCGCTTGCTGTCTAGCTGCTGCTAAATGTTTTTCTGTTGCTGGTATTTTAAAATTGCACTTGGTTTACTTGGTGATTCTCGCAAATACTGCATTTGACCAATCAGTGACGTTCAGTACCGCAAGCTCTATTAGTTTGCGAACTATTGAAAAGTACTACATCATGTGCAGGGACTAATAAGGGGGATAACCATGCCCCAGGAACCAAAATGATATTGCTTGTGCACAGTCAATAGATAATATATTTGGATCCTAAGCGCGTGGTACGGCATGTATGACAAAGATAAGACGAGTCAATTAGTGGGTAGGGTAAGCCTATTAGCTAACCACATAGCATTCTACATCCATCACTTACACACTATCCATTTTTCCATAGTGTCCAGGGACAGGTATTCACAGGGCATCTGAAACAGAGTTCAAAGGGTCACTACATCAATCATACAGCAGGATCAGGTTTACATTCCAGATGTATGGTCTGGAATGTGTATCAGCAGTCATGACTTGTTCAGAGAAAAGGCCCGGCAGCGTGGTGTTACACAGGTGAGGTTTTGCGACCTCTGATAGAACGAGTGGGTGGGGCACTCACCGTGTCAGATTGGGCGGGATTCAGCATAGTACTGGGTGCACTGATCAGGCTCAGAAGCTGGGCATTCCTCCACTGGTCCGCCGACAGGTTCCGTCGAGGGTACACCATCTGGAGGGAGATGAGTGCGTCCGACAGCGACTACATGTGTAGTTGGAGGGGAGACAGATAAGCATGAGGCACGTCTCGAAAGAGGAGAACATTGTATTTATATGGGGGGAAACTGGGATTGAGATTCACCTTTCCGTGGGGAACAAATTCCTCCATCATCTTCTTCAGAGGGTTCTCATAGTCCACAATCATCTGCCCAAGCCTGGGGTATTCTCTGTCACTTGGGGGGGCAACAGAGTTAGTATGTCAACTCTAATGCAACAATGTTTCTTTGATGTAGATAATAACATGAGCTTTGGACATGTAAGATTTTACTGACAAGGGTAATTAAGCCAATACAATAGACGCTAAGTGGCCAGTTTTTAAAAAGCAGCGCATTTCCGAAAGCCAGTTGATGAACATCACAATATACATTCTACTGAGAAAAAAACCATAATACCCTATTGGTTCATCTATTAGTTGCTATAGTCACTGATTAATAATGAATGTAGAGAAATGTCACAGGTACCTTGAGCCATGTGTCATTTCATGGGCGTAGTTATAGAGTCCTATAATTGCTTTTCGCTCTTCAATCCGTGACAGCAGCATCATTAGTGTAGTGTAGGTTACAACTAAATCAAGGTAGTTCCGGGTTAGATCGAAATTTACCGTCTACCAAGAGAAAGGGGGGATCAAATGAAATTAATGGAAACACTTCAATTCAACAATTGTATCTATGAGCCCATTTAAAAATGTTTTTCTCAAAAAACTTACAACGTCAAAGAAAACTTGGCAAACGTCAACAGTGTTGAGAAGCTCACAAACGTGATCCTTAAAGAGAAAAGGAGAAAGATAATGTTAATTCCACTTCCATTCAGTCAATTCATTAAATGGAACTGAAATTCAATTCATGAATTGAAAAATGCCAATAATGTAACAAACTATTTATTTCTTGAATTGACTAAACTAAAATGGAATTTACCCAAAACCTGCCAACAACAAGAGGAAATTAAGCTTCACAACTAATGCAAAATTATGACGACATTAAATGCATCTGCATGATTTCACCTTATGACCTAAGCAGAGAATATGTCGTTTGTGGAAAACTAACTCTTGTATGCTGTACATGTTAAAGATCTTTATTGATATATACTTAAATCATGAACAAATACAGCACAATGAGGAAACTGCACTCACCTTAAATTCCATAACATCCACAAATGTGAAGTAATATAGAGCTAGATTCTTTAGAATTTCTGACTTTTCTTTTTGTAGCTGTGCAAGCTGTTGCTGTAGAAAGACCAACACACTAGGGTTAGATTCAAAACTTGGTGTGTGGCATTAAAGCAATCTCAAAACTTTTCAGCAGGGTTCAATCAGTGCCTTTCCACGTGTCGTTTTTAAGATTGTCAAATTTAAGTCATTGTAGCATTTTCTCAGCAGTCCAACGAGCCAGAATACCCTAGACCATGACTTACAGACAGAATGACCAAGTGGAGACTAATCTTTAATTTCGCATAGCAAGAACTGACTGCCAGGTCTACTGACACAGTAAATCGCTCCCACAGTGCAATTAGCCCACTATATTCAGTCAGGGCTCACGGATAGCAGAATTATTATTATTATTAACATTTATTTATACAGGGTAGGTTGACCCGGAGGAAACCCACGCGGACACGGGGAGAACATGCAAACTCCACACAGAAAGGTCCAATCTGGGATTCGAACCCAGGACCTTTTTGCTGTGAGGCGACAGTGCTATCCACTGCACGACCGTGCCACCCTTAAAAATCTGCAGCTTAAAGTATAAACCCAAATATTTTCAGCAACATAGACGCTGGGATGTATGTGGGCCTACCACATCATGGAAGTGGATTTAAGGAAAAAGAGGCAAGTATCTACCATCAAATTGATTATGGATTTAATAAGGATCTTATTACTGTAGAAGACTATAAATTGAGGGACACTTGAATTGTGTGCACAAAAAAATACTCTGTGAAATTGTTTCTAGTTTGTGCTACCTGACTTCACAATCATGTTGAAAAATAAATAAATAAAACTAAATGAGTTTCACATATGGCACGTGTGCAGTAAATGAACCCTGCATTGATTTTTGATTAAAACAAATCAGTGTATATACAGAATATATATTCATGTTGCGCTTTTCACCATCTAAGAACTAACTAAAGAACAAATGTGCACTGTTAATAAAATAATGTTTAAACCACTGAGAGACTGCAGGTGCAGAGTTGCAAATATCTTTGCATATTGAACAGAAAAAACTGATCCTACTAATTAAATTATTTTAGCTAAAATACTGCAGCAGATGCACACAGATGATTACTCTATCATGCAAGACATTTTTAGAAAGGCTACAATATAAAATAAAGATCCACTTAATTTGGTAGTAATCATCTTGACAGTGCAAATTTGCTCTGAAGTAAAAGTTAGTATTTTCAGTGAGTTTAGACCACCAGATACCCAGATGCCCCATACCCCATACGCACTACTGAAACATAGGTTGTGGATCTAAGTTAATACAGCATTTTAAAGAATAAAACTAATTTAAAAATGTGTTATATCAGAACCCAATAAATCAATGAATTTAAATCAATTTGAAATAATTGTATTCTTTAAAAAATAAATATTTCAGTATGAAATGACAATAGTCAAAACTCATGGAAAAAGGTTGAATGGAAGGTGTTCTGATGTAACAGTACCCAAAATGAAACCAATAGAATCTTCACTGAAATTATTCAAGGAAAAATAGCACATAATTATTCCTAATCAAAATTTTAAAAAAACTTTCTATTTTATCCATAAATATGTGTTGCGACTGTATCTAAAATGAAATAATATTAAACAAATAAAAATGTGCTATTTTTCACAGGAATTCACAATATCCCTATAATTAAGCTGGGGGGAAAATGGTGAGAAATGTTTTATCTAATGCTTTAATCACCAGAGAGCCATGTTAACATGCAGCAAAAGACCAAGGAATCCAAGAATATGTAGAGCATATGCAAAAAGTTTCCCGTTCTTTTTAAATCTGAACGGAAATGTTAAAATTCCCAAGATTTTAGCTGCATGTTATTTTTCTTTGATACAAAAAAACTCTTCGATTCCTTTGCACAGTCCTTCAAGATAATATAGGGTACACATAGGTGACAACTAAAATGTTCAGCTAAATAAATAAGAATTGAAGCTAAACAAAGCAAAAAAGGACTCTGAGGAGTCCAAAACTTACCAAAAGCATAATCCAGAAAAAGCCAAGTTAAGCATGCAAAATAAAATGCACAACAAAAAGCATAAACAACAACACAATAAGAGATACTTGGACAAAGTTAAACACGATGCAGCTCCACATCATTCCAAGAAGCAGTTAAACGCCTTTTAACATAAATACGGCAAAAAAGGTGAATGTTAAAAACAATGCATCTGAACAACACATTTCACAGACAAGCAATACAATCATAAATTACTCAGAGCAGCGGAAATACACTGGACAGAAAGATAAGCCAATTTGGAAATATGAGAATGCATTTCTGACCAAAAAACTAATAATTGCAATAAAAAAACTGATTCATTTGGGGTGTAAATATGTTCTCTCAGATGTTTCTCAAATTTGTAAAACCTTTTTGCACATTTACTTATTTCATTACAGCAGTCTGTATTTTAGACATTTATAATATATACAGATAATATATACAAACCTGTTATGTTTTGTAACATGATACTTCTGATCCAACGGATTGCATTTTTATGGAACTGCTTACTTATAAAGTTGTGTTTTATTTCTAAAAGACAGTCCAATATTATGTTACTGTAGTGGGATGTGCCAATTATACGTAATTCCCTACTTTGGTGTCTTTGCAGCCTTTAAGGACCACATTACAGTATGTGTACTTTATAGTGCATAAGGAACCTGAGCCATGGCAATTCAATTTGATCAACTAGTTTGATAAAGTATATGTACACTCGCCACCCACGTTATTAGGTACATCAATCTAGTGCTGGGTAGGACCCTTTTGCCTCCAGTACAGCCTGTCCTTTACGACATGGATTCAACAAGGTGCTGGAAATATTCCTTTGGGATTTTGCTGACTAGATAATATCACACAGTTCTTGATAATTTTTTGGCCACACATTCATGCTGCAAACCTCCCATTCCACCTCACCCCAAAGGTGATCTGGGGACTGTGCATGCATTTCTGAGCTTGAGATGTGTGTGCTTTGTGACATGGCGCTTTATCCTGCTGGAAGTATCCATTTGAAAAATGGTAGACTGTGGCCATAAAGGGATGCACATGGTCAGCTTAGGTATGCTGTGGCATTCAAATGATGCTCAATTGGTATTAAATGCAATATAAATGCAAGGCATTATTATTATTATTATTATTAAGGGGCCTAATGTGTGCCCAAAAAACACTACCCACACCATCACCACCACCACCAGCTTGCACTGTTGACAAGGCAGGATGGATCCATGCTGTTTATGCCAAATTCTGACCCTAACATCTGCATGTCTCAGCAGAAATTGAGTCGTCAGATCAGGCAACCTTTTTCCAATCTTCATTCCGACAGCTTTAGTGACCATGTGCCCACTGCAGCCTCATCTTCCTGTTCTTAGCTGACAGAAGTGGAACCCAGCATGGAAATCTGCTGCTGTAGCCCATTCGCTTCAAGGTTCGACATAGTCTGCGTTCAGAGATGCACACCACTGAACAGCTGTTGTTTGAGTATTTGTGGCCTTTCTGTTAGCTTGAACAAGTTTGCCCATTCTCCTCTGACCTCTCTCATTAACAAGGTGTTTACGTCCACAGGACTGCCATTCACTGGATGTTTTTTTGTTTATCACACCATTCTCTGTAAACTCTAGAGACTGTAATGTGTGAAATTCCCAGAAGGGCAGCTGCATCTGAGATGCTGGAGCCACCACGTCTGGCATAGCACGGCCAAAGTCGCTTTGATCAGGCATCTTGCCCATTCTAATGTTTGGACGAACAAAATATAAAACATGCAGACATGGTTTAGTTCATCCAGGTTCAGCCACATGATTCAATGTTTGGAGAAGCAGGCTATTTGCATTAATGAGCAGGTGTACCTAATAAAGTGGCTGGTGAGTGTATATAAGAGGAGTTAAGGTTACGCTGAGTGGAAGTTTGGGGGGGGGGGGGGGGTTGCTGAAAAAAAGGATATTCCAAACTGCATATTCATAGCATATTCCAAACTGCTTTCAAGAAATGAGATTCTGTAGCTCAAAATGCAAGTGCTGCCAAACTCTAAAATGGCAATGAAAATCGAAAATTAAAATGAAGTTTTTAATTTTCTATTTTAATAAAAATTTTTGGCTGAATAATCCTTCATTTTAATTTTTCATTTTCATTTACGTTTATGGGCTGAATAATCCTCTATACGGTACAGAGTCTGTGGGTGGTGGTCATACAGTTAACTGATAGTTAAAATAGTTTAAAGTTGAAGTGTTGGGGGGGGTACGATAAGTGGCAATACATTTACGTTCAACGGATTGCTTTCGACAGGGCTGTGATAAACCGAAATTATATTATTAGTATTATTAGCTAGCTAGCGGATAGCTCACATGGTGTGGCGCTTTTAGCTTCATTAACGTTAAAAGCTACTGATAATGTTGTTGACATGTCTGAAAAGTTAGTAGGCTACCTAACAACAATTTTAGCTCTCTAGCTAGCTAAGTTAGATAGTAGCCGGTGCCATGAGCTACGTTAACATTAGCATGTGGTGCCGTTCAGTTAGAGCTGTGTTGAACTGCTGATCACTGACATGGAAAAATATCTATGAAGCAAAATATCCAGCTTGCTCTCTCCAGGTGATTTGCCCACACTTCTTGTGCTTTTAGATAAAAAATAGGTAACAGACAGTAGCCCCGGGCTGGTTCCCGTGCTGTGGTAGTTTAATGAGCACGTCTCAGAGACAGAGCAGTAAAGGGCTGTAAGGGCGACATGTAGTCCAGCTGTCTCTCGTTTTCGTGTTTGTTAATTTGAATGTGTTTTGTTGCATCAAGTTTTTGTCTTTTGTTTTTTCATGTGCTGGTATGTCTATTATAGGACAGGGAAGCAAGCTGATAATTTTTCAGGGCTATCATGCTGCTATTTTTAAAAATAATTATTGCCGAATTGTCCAATCGGGCTGGTTTTGTTTATGGTCGTCACCGTGGAGACGCATTCATAACATGTAACATTAGACTACTCCGGAATGTCCGTTGGATCTGCGGCGACTGGGTTTTGTTTTTGTTTTATTTAAGATAAGTTAAAGCTGCAGTAGGCAAGTTTGAAAATATACAAGGCAATTATATTTTTTGCTAGCTCTCTCTTAAGCCCCTCCCACCAAATTATGCTCCAGTGCACGCACGGAGACAGGTAGACAGGGAGGGGTTTATTCTACCAGGAGGATCTTTTGCTTGTATATAGTTGCCATGATTGGTAGCTACATAGCTAGCCCTGATTGGTTGGCTCTTGGAAGACTGGCTTGAAATTTTTTGACAGCCAATACAGAGCCCAGGACACTCACAGAAACTGTTTTTTTTCTCAGAACACTTGATAGCTGCTGGAATGTAATGAGCAAATTTAGTAACTTTGCCAAAATTATATAGAAAAAATCTTGCCTATTGCTCCTTTAACAAAAAAGGCTAGGCTGCACAATAAAACTGTCACAAACAAAATTCCCCTATAAAATAAAATAAAATTAGGTAGAATAAAGGCTGTATTATTAACAACATTTCTTTTTAAAACCCGCCTTCGGAGAGGGCATTTAGTGCGTGTGGGCGCATTCTGGAGGAGAGACGGACCATGCTGAAACCATCATCAGTGAGTGACATTCTTTTCATTGACGGGAAACGTTACCGATGTCATTATGTTTGCGTTACCATTAAACGAATTTTAGAGCTACCTCACAGCCAAGACGCTTCAGTTTGCTTTCATTTTATTAATGACGTGATATCCCGATTTGATTTATAGACCTATAGCCTAAAACCAGAGATGAACGGTAAACAGCAGTACAAAGCTAAAATGGCTTACAATCCATTTAATTTTGCAGCCTATTCTACTGCCTCATTTTATATGGATTTTTTTCTTTAATGTGACAGTTTTATTGTATAATTATTAGGCTATTTGAGTTATCCATGCTGCAGCCTGTTATTGCTGTTGTTGCAGAAAGCGCAACTGAAATCGTTCCGTTTTTAAATAAATGTTACTTCATAATACAAACAAAAATGTCTTTTTTGTGCCAACATTTCAACTTAATTTAACTCTGTTCATGATAACAGGGCCAGTCACCTCATGTGATAAAGGATTTGTTTATTTGCAAATTGTAATCCGACTGACATGTTATTGCGATGAAAAACTTTTTTTCCGTTGCGCTATAAAAGCCATCGTTTTTACGCACGGTTTATGTAGGCTACAAATAAACACCTTGGTTATTGCACTACATTATCTACACATTCAAGTGTCAGGCAACAGGATTTTAAGGCGATGCGAACTTGCATATGGGATTATAAAGGGGACATGAAGCACTCTGTAAAGTGGGTCTGGTTCGTTAGCTTTTTACCTTAAATGAGATATTGGCATGCATTCAAATCTCAAATCGAGCCGTATTTGCTGGAAAAATAAGTTTAGGACTGCGTCCCAATCCTCGGAAACTTCACTTGCAAACTTAATTTGGGAGGATGTGACGCACATACCAATATAAGAGTATAGAGCTCCGTTGTAGAGAGCTGCACGGGGACAAAATTATTTCCCTGTCCTGACCATCATCCCAAACCCCATTCCCACCCCATCTCCGGCATCCCTAACCCCATTCCCACCCCGTCCCCGGCATCCCAAAACCCCATTCCCACCCCGTCCTCGCGTGCACATAATTTATTTGTGCATGTTTTAGTATTTTTTACTAAATTATAAATTATTTTTTGACTAGAGCAACAGAAGCAATTCATATTTTCATATGAATGTTCCTTTTACATTTGAAACTGCCTTTGTCAGTACCTGAAAACCTATTTATGTAAACAGTACAGTAAAATGTAACAAGATTTCCAAACCCTATAGAATGTAATGTCATGCTGAAATGTTTACATATATATTTTCTTATCTTTACAATTATTTCAATTTTTCCAATTAAACTCTTGTTATGACCCCCTGTTTATGTGGGTCATTGTGCATGCAAAATATGCTCAGCACTCTGTTGCTCATATTGCAGACAATACGAAAATGTGCAATCTGTTCAAATTAACCAAAAGCATAGATTTTCTCAAAATTCTCTGGGATTTAGAAGAAAATGAATGTTCTAAATCATAGCTGCCACTTCAGAGACATTTATGATAATAATAACCTGCACATAACTCATTAAATAACGATTAAATAACATATTACCTTATTTGTAGCACACGTGAAAGATTGCGTTTGTCATTTCGCTCTTGGCATTATTAATCTGAGCACCGAGCATGCGGTCGTACATCGCCGGCTCCCGCTTATGCCAGCTAACGCAGTAGCTACTGGGCGGCCGCTCTGCTAACAAATCACTTTGTCTTAGTATGGAAGTGAATCACCAAGGGCGAGAATCACTATCAGTCTGGCCATATCGAAAGTGTCCGCTTTATGGCTTAAACTTCAGCAGTGGTGGTAAGCAAGTACGTAGACCGGATGTTGTAGTCGTTATTTTTTATTTTTTATTTTATTTTATTTAATTTTTTTGAAAACGTGTCTGTTGTTTATTTGTTGGACATAATTTCAAATGACCAATTTTATAAATTATTTTAAAATGTCACAACCCCTCTCTTGGGTGAACTCCCCTCTCTCTTTTGAACGCCTAGCTGCCTGAATATAGAAAATCGTGAAAGTTTTAAATGAAGTTTTGTTCGGTAATACTCATTTAAGCATCTTGGGGCAATACAGAACGACCGTCCGTGCGTTTTCTATAGAATTTTTTCCTCACGATACATCGTTGAGCTCATTGGAAGGCAGCTATTTTCTCTTAAGATACACATGAGCAGGCGCCGTGGTTGGTACAGCGGTTAAAGAGCGCTGACTTCAGCAGCAGTCAGTGTGTACTCCGAGGATCGGGGGCCCCGGCCGGTCTCATCATCAGAAAACAAAAAAAATAAAAAAAAGAATACATTGAGCACCCGAGACGAACAAACCTAGTGACATCTCGACCGCAGTTGGTCTAAAATGGCTGCGCCCTAGTGGAAAAACAGCAAACTTTTACTTTTTTTCCCAGCAAATACGGGTCGATGTGACATTTGTACGCATGCCCATATCTCATTTAAGGTAAAAAGCTAACAAACCAGACCTGCTTTACAGAGTGTTTCATGTCCCCTTTATGGGGATGCGGCAGGTTTGCGGGCGGGTTTCGGACAAGGTCTAGCGGGAGCTGGTGGGTTGCGGCGAGAATATATGCAGCGCGGGTCGGGTGCGGCATGAAAAGCGGTGGGAGCGGGCGGGTTCAGAATGACTAAATCAGACCCGCGCAGACCTCTAATTCATGCTCATCTTCACAACTTGTTCCAGTGCTCAGCAACTGGTCAACGAAGAATGACGTAACATTCGGTCCTGTTTTGAGACCTGTTTCGCCATTCAATGGGAGTGAATGGAGAGAGAAAAAAACATCCTTCTCCGTTGGCCAGTTGCTGACCACTGGAGCAAGTCATGAAGATGAGCATGAATATTACGACTCATATCAGAGCCAGGTAGCTATACAATAGCTATACAAAGTTAGGTATGCCTTTAACTGGCTTGAGGGCAGTGGCTACACCTTCTCTAGAAAGACAAAAATCGACCCAAATGTCACAAAAATGGGAACACTACGACGGTGTGATGGATGAATGTAGCTGGGGTGTAAGGTTATTTAAAAAGTTATTACTTTTAACTAACCCCTAGATCACTTTGTTTTAGCTGTAAACGTGTTTGTATGCCGACCTTAAAATGAAACTTATTCATGCATTCCGTTTTTTCAACAATTCTGAAATAATAACATAAAACAGGAGAAACTGGTAGGGCGGAGACAGGCTGAAACAGTTTTACCCTTTAAACTACTGACCAGACTGACGCTATATCCAAAAAAAAATTGGCTATGGCTAAAACGCAAATCAAATCCAATATCACATATTATCTCATATTACATTTAGGCTAAAATTGAAGCATAAGCAAAGTTACCCAAGTGAGTGATTTACTCAAGTGAGCTGGTGCAAACATGGGATGACCATGTTTCGTCAGCATCAATGAAGAGAAGGCTGACATTTTATTTCCAATTAAATAATGTTTGTCCAACTCTGGTGTTAAATGATAATCAATCAACAGTGAATGAAAACAGCTTTCTGGCTATATGGCATGACTAAGCTAGCTCTGCACACTTATCCACTGCTTTTGCACAGTATAAGAAATCCACTTAACTGGGACTGCTTATGGCCACTTTATCAGTTTTATAATTAGCCTAATAGAAATGAAACCAGTTGTCAACCTGTTGATTAAGACGACACTGATGTTTGCTTTTTGCAGCAAAGAATTCTAATACAATTTTAAATGCTCACAAGTTGTGGAAATAAAACATTTTATGATCTTGGTTATATCCTAACCTAAGCTACACTACAATACAATACCCAAGGACATTCTGCATTTAAAAACTGCATGCAGCTTTCTAGCTAACTAACTAGCAAGTTAACTGTTCGGGAACTGATACATTAATTTATAACGGATTAAATCTGGCAGCGCACAGAAGACCTTGTTTCTATAAGCCAGTGTGATTATGATATAACTACAGTATGTGGTAGCTATCTAACCAATGCAATAAGCAATATTGTTATCTAGCTGTACATGCACAATGTACATCTCTTCTAGACTAGCACATCATAAGGTGCCTCACAACGACACTGACCTCTCCTCAATGGTGGTGAATGAAGAATTCTGCCTCCAACAAAGTTTTTCTTTTGTAGGAATTGTTCCGGCATCCTCACACCAAACACATGATCCCTGTCTTTCGAAAAGCCATGGCTCAGAAAAATGGTGTGGTGTGTAATTTATTACAAAATGTGCTGTCAAAAAGCTACTTACTAGTAATGCAAATGAATGGGTAAGAACCTAAACCGGAAAGTCTACACAGGAAGTCACATGGTCACATGTAACGCCCATGTAACGTTCCAAAATAAGGTGGATAGGTGGGCCAGCTGGGTGCAGTCTTCCGTCCGGATGGAAGATGCCGTCTCTCGGATGAGACATTACACTAAACTGAGGCCCTGACACTGCTCATTAAGAATCCTGTGGCATTTTATCACAAAGACTCTGGGGGGTTCTCCATTAGTGCTGTTGTATGGGAGGCCACAAAAAAAACAAAAAACAAACAGAGGCGTTGACAAAATTGTTTGTAGTTATGTTCAACCTCGGTCTCGAGTGAACAGGAAATGTTCCCTAACATTCATGTTTCCTGTTTCACTCTGTCTTCAGAATAGCTGTCTGGCTAAAGCTTTCAAAAACACAGGAACAAGCTTCTCTCTGTCCTCCTGCTCTAGAGAATAAGTGCAACAGGGATGGTCTTACACGACAGAGATCAGGGTATGTCGTGGAATAGCTTGCATTAGTCATCTTCGTCTGAGCTCTGGAATCAAAGCCATTTGCCACAGAGTAACAGGTCCAGCGGGCACTCACTAGAGGGCACGTAACCATACTGTGGCTTTTGCACAGTAGGAAATACTAGGAATCAATTTCCTTGCAGGATTTTCTAGCCCAGCCCGTGTACTGTCACACTCCAGAACTCAGATGAAACCATTTGAACAGGAGGAGCTTACGAATGTGAAATCTACAGCTGAATTATGGACAACATTCATAAACCTGTTTGGATTTCAATTACAATAATTCTGTAAAGGATGATTTTTTTATGAAAATGTCTAAACAAATAAGATCTGATTAGTACAAGAAAAAATATTTTAAAAGATCACAATGCTCCGTCTCTATCTTTAACAAATCTCAATGTGGTGCAGGCCGTTAATCTGTGCTAGCAAGCAATTATTTAGCGCATTTTATTTTTTAAAAGAATAAATAAGTATTAAAACCACTATATTATTAAAATAACAGCACTTACGTTGTTATTGCGCGTTTCCACAGCTGGAAATTTTCGGACAATAAACTTTACTGCCGATTCCAGGTTTTTGTCTATAAGGTAGGATGGCTTTGCTTTGGGGTCCCCACATGCCTACAACAGAAATGGAAGAAAACAAACAAAAACTGATAAAAACACCACAGTTAGAAAAATGGTTTAAAAACACACAAAGAATTGTACAATTCACAGCCAGAGGTCAAAAACAGTTTTTTTTTCAGTGGACAGATGATTGAATGAGTAGGTAGTGTGTGCAGGGGATTGTTCACAGCTGGAAAATGCAATGAAAGAGAGACAGAGAATGGGAGAGAAAGATAGATAGAGGCAGGCAAAGACAGAAAAATATAGAAGAGAGGAGAGGGAGAGAGATACACAGAGAGGGTTCCCTAAAGAGAAGGTAATCTATGGCAAATTTCAAAGCGGTTAGTGCCACACAGCAGTGCGTGAACAGACCTACAAGAAGAAAATGTGGGTTGTTTATTATGATTGTTCTGTTGGCTTATCTGTAGGATGGCACTCATTAATGTCTGACAGACTTTAGGAGCTGGAAAATAAGCAGATGTGCAGGTAGGTCACATGGTTCAGAGGATGCCTGGCATGCAAATACTGTACCTAACAAGAATGATAATGATACTAATAATAAATATACCATGTTCACACACATTTCATACTTTAACTATTCATCGCATTGTATTACACGGGGTAGGGTACAAAAAACTGCTGACAAACACCTCACAATGTAAATGCATAACCTTGATACAGATTTGCCAAAGTAGGTGAAAAGTCACGTGATCAAGGCCGATGTAAAAACTGGTGACGCATTGAAAGTTGCTTTTATTTTGCATAATGGTTCTTGACAACTTGGAACTGCAAAATGAAAAGCATCTCATTCCTTAATACAAGTAGACCATATTCC
>JAKUDI010000639.1:0-53643 GCA_022702515.1 Ilyophis sp. 1 JC-2022
TTGGATCAAGGCGCTATATAAGTGCAGTCCATTTACCATTTAACCTGTACAACAGGTTACAAATACATAATTGTTAGGTGTAACACTTGAAAATTCTCTATCATGGGCCGATCATATTGACTGAATTGTGACCAATATGGGCAGAGGTATTGCTGTCATAAGACGGTGCTCCTATTACCTTCCATCCTATGTAAGGAATAAAGTAATTCAATCACTTGTACTGTCCCATTTAGATTACTGTCCGGTCATCTGGTCCTCGGCATCCAAAAAGGATATCGTAAAATTGCAGTTTGCACAAAATAGAGCCGCTAAGTTGGCACTAGGCTGCACTAGAACAATTAATGTTGCCTTAATGCACTCTCGCCTCTCATGGTTTTATGTGAAGAAACGTATATTCTTTAGACTAGCCGTTTTCATCAGAAACATAATTAATCACCTATATATTTAGCAAATCAGTTGGTACACAGGGAAGATATTCATAAACATAACACAAGAGCTAGCAGACATAATTTTGACCTTCCACTACCAAGAACCAATCTTCTAAAAAAAAAACGATCATGTACAGAGCCATCTCATATTGGAACAACTTGCCATGACACATCTACTCCCAACCTAGCCTTCCTAAATAAATAAAAAACCTTGAAAGACTACCTGATACAGTGCTAATTAGGAGCCATCTTTATTTTAATTAGTTTTACTTTGTGGGAAATTGCAATTACTTAGATTAGTTTTAATTCATTCATTCATTAGTTTTGTGCTTATGTTCACATCTATTTTGTTTTCTGTCTGATTAGACTTCTTGCTTGTCTTAATTTGTCTGATTAGACTTCTTACATGTTTTTATTAGTTTTACTTTGAATTTATTCTTTGTATGTTCTATGTTTTGCAAGTCGAACCCCAGGTAGACTAGTCGGCGCTACTTGCGTCAACTAATGGGGATCCCAATAAACTAAACTAAACACCCACCATTTCCCTCCAGTCCACCTTCCTTTCGTTCTCTCTGTGTTCCCCATTCCTCTTGTTCCGTGTCATGTTTTTCCGTTTACTTTGTCTGTCTATTCCTTGTTGTGCAGGCTGGCGTGGCTTCCCCGATTTGTTCCTCATTATCACTCGACCCCTCTGCTGACATTCCACACTCACCTCGTTACCTCATTAACTCCCGCATACATTCCTCACGCACTTTAATTATCCTCATGCTTTCACACCTGCTTTCCCTCTATATAAGTTCCACTCTTTGTTTGTCTCGTCGCCAGTTTGTTCCGTCAACTCACCAACCCTGCATCCTGTCCGTAACTTCATCTGCCCTGTCTTTCACCAGCCCCACATCCTGACCGCCACCCAGCTCCCCTGTCTGCTTGCTTGTCTGCCCGTGCTACCAATAAAGTCACTCCTTTTATTTTTTTGCCCGAGTCCTGCATTTGGGTCCATTCCAGTTTTGGGAACGTAACAATATGACTAATAATATAATGTATTTGGCTGTTTCTTCGAAACACAAAAGAATGTTGTCTCAAGAGAATTCATCTTAAACATTATAACTCACAAATACGAAATTATAACTCACAAATACCTTTAGACAAGTTCAAACCCGATCACTGATGGTTCTTGTGTATGTCCATTCTCACCACCAAAATATGTAATTGTGGTTTGTGATGAATACCACCTGACATTCAATATATGTTTTAATCAGTAACTATTCATGCAAGATGAGCAAGATTGGCAAAACTTGAATATTTGTTCCAAACATGTTCATATTTGTAATGTAATAATAATAATAAGCAATGATATATAATTTACTTTAACTTACATTTGGTCTTCCAGTAACTATTTGTGCAATTCTTGTGTTGAGAACCTAAGCAAATAAATACAGTATGAGGTATGAATGTATATAATCAACAGCAACTGAAACATCAGATGAGGCATCATCGTTCAACCATGGATGCCTGGTGTCATCAGTCAGATTTTGAGGAGGACACAGTGTCCTCAGATCTCCTTTGGTTGAAATATTGCTACCAATTCTCAAAATGGTGCATCTTTGATCTGTTTCTTGCTGGTAAATTCTGGAAAGTCTTTCCTTCGACAAAATGAAAAGTTTGTTAAAGTAGTTTTTTATGGTGATTCACTAAACAGTCTCGTGACCCATTGACTACTTTTTTTTGTAAACCGGATGACTGGATAGGTATATAGTTGGATGGTGTCAGTGTGCTTGTATGAAAGGTAGTTGGCTAAACATTTTTTTTTCTTCTCTACTTCATTCGATACCCATCATTCAGTGCGTAAAATGCATTCAGTTGCGTAAAATGCCACCACCCCTCCCCATCCAAATGATTTTTACACAAATTTTGAAAGTGTGCAAATTATTGAAATATTTATTACAAAACTGTACATGGAAGTATTATTTGGGCAGTCATTTTAAACATCACAACCAACATTCTCAATCTAGCCACTAGCCAGTCAGTCCTCAACAGTTCTTTTTAAGAAATATTAGCATGTCAGCCTTCTCTGGGGCAAGGCATGCTCTTTCCTGGCTGATTGTGTCTCCAGCAGTTGAGAATATTCACTCTCAGGATTGCCAGATCTTGCTAGACTTTCCAGCCAAAGGGTGACTCAAAACCCAAAATATTCTTTTACCGAAACCAACGTATTTTAAATAAAAATCTAATTAAAAAAAAAAAGTCCAATAACAGTGAGATAAAACCATTGTAGCCTACTAGTTTGTAGGCCTATTTATAGATGCCTAAATGATGTAGCAGCAAAGAGCTTATATGATTGTCATAGACATTCAATGAACATTTGTTTTTATTCATATACTTAGCTATTCATTAAAAAAAGTATGTAATAATAATTTTAACATGACACTAAGTTCATTAATTTAATACTTCATATAGCCTAAGTAGCAACTTGAATAGACCATATCCTGCTGCAACATGTTTGTCAGAAATCTTAGTCTACGCTATAATCAAAAACAAATGTGAGCCATTAACATCGTATTTAATGATTTAGTTAAGAAATTATGAACTGTGGCACAGGCAACAAACCAGCCCCGTTTAGTTAACGTTATATAATAGCTAGTAGGCCTACGCTACACCATTGTGGGAGATTGAACATAGCTAGCTAATCATGTCCAATATCTAACGTTAACTATTCTGGCAGCTGTATTTATACTTCCTTTCTTATCCATCTTATTTTATTATTTCTCATATTATTTTAGCCTACTAGGTTATCCCTTCGCTCACAGGCTAAACATTTAATTGCCAGCTAACAAATACCTGTCTGCTGTAGGCCTATTGTCAACTGTGCATTCGACAAATAAACTATGATTTGGATTTAATCACTACAGCTAATAGATCAGGCTATATTTGTTATCGGATGTGATTAATAGGCAACATATAACATTAGCTCAGTTAGCTTACCTTCAAGAAAATGTAGGCTATGTGTGTCTGTCTATGGTAGGTTATCCTATCGAGAGAATATACACACGCATCCAAACAGCAGAACGTAGCCTAATGAAGAATAAAATGAAGAAAAAAAAACCTGCACACAAAACTGTGTTTCCCCATTTACTCGTAGACAGACAATTTTTCGATCCGAACTGGATCTTCGTCAGAAGATGTGTGCAGGCTTTTTGTTCACTGTATCTGTTGGTATTGACATTTAGCTGTGAGTGTGGTCGTCCACAAAGTTTTACCCACAAAAGACAATTTTCCTACAAGTTTGTCTACGGCTTGGGAATTGTGGTGTATTGATATTATACTGATTTAATATTGATTGGCATAGTAGGCTTGCCATACTTGTGTTGTGTTGACGCACGAGCAGCGAGAGACCGTGCTGGAAGACCGTGCTGGAAGCCAACATGTCTTATGTGGTTGTATGTACGCTATGGTTCTAAGTAAATATTCTTAAACGCATGCAGTTGTTTCGTTATTGAAGAGACCACATAATTGGCGATGAGGTTTTCATAAGGATCCATGAGTGATTTCGCGAGAGGAGAAAATAGAGGAGTTTTGCCGTAGTGAGCGGTGAAGTGAGTGAAATGGCTAGTTTTGCTAGACCGGACGAGTTCAAGCCTGAAAATGAAGAGTGGTCCACCTACGTGGAACGTATGGAGCTCTTTTTCATGGCGCACAAGGTCAAAGAAGAAGAACAGGTAGTGACCTTGTTAAGTGCCATGGGTGCTTGGCAATTTATGGACTTTTACGCAATTTAGTTCAACACGAAAAGCCAAAAACAAAAAAGGACAAAACTTTTGCACAGATTGTGGAAATTCTAAAGAATCACTATGATCCAAAATCGTTGGTCATCACTGAACGCTTCAGGTTCCAAAAGTGTGTTCAGAAAAGCAGCGACTCAGTCACTGAATATGTGGCTGAACTGAAACAACTGGCTGCAAAGTGTGATTTCAGTGCGACGTTGGATGAAGCTCTGCGTGATCGGTTTGTGAGCGGGATCAAAAATGAAGCGTGCCAGCGCAAATTGCTCTCGCACTTTTGCACAAGCTTTTGAAAACACACTCAACTTGGAAACGGCCGAGCAAGACACGATGCAGTTGAGAAAAGATGGCGACACCACCGCATCTGTTCACAAGCAACAAAATCCTCCCTCAACGCAAACAGAATGCTATAGATGCAAAGGCAAGAATCATAGCGCCAGTGAATGTTACTTCAGAAACAGTAAATGCCAGGCTACGTTCATGCAGAAGAAACAGGTGTAGACATGTTTTCAGTGTTCAATGTAAATGACACAGACAGACAAGCATTCAAAGTCAAGTTTGAAATGGAAAAACAAAACGTTCTGATGGACATGGACACGGGAGCTGTATAAAAAGTTGTTTTCGCATGTGTCACTAGAGGGCAGCAGTGTCACGCTAAAGACTTACACAGGCCAGGCTATTCCAGTGAAAGGACAGTTCCCAGCTACGGTGAAATATGAAAGTCAGACTGCTGACTTGCCACTAATTGTTGTGAAAGGGAAGGGACCTTCACTGTGTGGAAGAAATTGGCTTCAGAAAATAAAATTTAAGTGGAAAATGATTAAAGCGGTCAATTCTGGGGGCGGCTGTGGCTCAGGAGGTACAGCGGGTCGTCCGCTAATCGCAGGGTTGGCGGGTCGATCCCCGGCTCCTCCTGTCCACGTGTCGAAGTGTCCTTGGGCAAGACACTGAACCCCAAATTGCTCCCAATGAGCAGGCTAGCGCCTTGCATGGTGGCTGCCGCCATTGGTGTGTGAATGTGTGAGTGAGAGGCCATTGTAAAGCGCTTTGGATAAATTAGAGGCCAGGTTAAAGCTGCTGCGGTAGTGGGCCAATCACACGTCACATTAAATTGAAGAACGCTTGTGGTGATTGGCTGCGAGCAAAACCATACAAATAGTAATTTTTCTCTAGATCTGTGTACAAAATGGATCGAATGCAGGTATCGTTTGACTGGAAAAGTTTCGATACTACTTGGTACTGGGTTATTTTGGTCGATAACTTAAAGGTATCGAGTACTGATACCCAGCCCTACATCCGCCTGCAAACCAGGGGCACTGCATTGTATTGTCGACAGCCATGGCAGGGAGACTTTCAACTCCTTGACAGAAGCTTTCTCTATATATTTTTTTGTTTCCTTGCACAGCCTCCCATCAAATGGCTGGAAGAATGCTTGTTTGGTCCCGTTATTAGCGTGCCTTGCAACTCTCCCAGCAATGTCAGATATAAAAATACTGGGTGGTACTTTCATACTGAGCAGGGCATCACCATAATCACGTGCTTACTCCTGCCACCACAAAAGTGAGAAGTAATACACAGCCCCATGAGTGCACCCCATATGCAGAACTCCTAAATGAAAATACATGGAAGGCACGAAAAAACATGTTAGTTGTATTATGCCCAATTACTACCTTATCTGGGGTTGAATTCTTATCAATCTTACCTCCTGTGCACTGAACCGTCCGGAAAACTTTTGGGTACATGTCCTTATAGAGGACCAGTTCCTCCAGTCGGTTGAGGAGATCTGTAATAGAACCATTAGAAGACACACCCAGGTCTTCACAGGCAGTGACAAGTTCAGCCTTGTTGTTCTAAAAAAAGATTGACATTAATTAATTGTCCAATTTATTTCTTTTAATGGCCAATATCAGATACTCTTTGAGCCAAATGAAAGACCAGTATTTAAATGTTTTTTCTTTACAGCTAATGTTCCACTTGCATATTCGAGAAGTGAAAACTAAATTCATGAAGAATATAGAGAGAACAAACACAACATGAAATGGACTTTCTGTTTGAATCACGTATCAATACCTATATCAATCAAGTTTAATTTCTAATGGCTTATAATGCATAACTACAACTTCTATTGAAAACAATTGAATTTGAACCCTCTATTTCAGAGGCAGATAAATAAATACTGAAATAAAATATTGTTATGTTATATATTGTTTCATTTTTAAACACGTTTATATTGTTTTATATTGTTTTAGGAGCATTTCCTAACCATTCAAATTAATACCTCTTTTTATTCCAGAATTGTCAAAATCTTGTCCTCAACAGCTGGACAGTGGGTTGTTTCGGCGGTTGTAGTTGGGTCAATTGTGACACGACTGGAAAATCCTTTGAGGACCTCAGTTTTTGGGACCACTGCCCCAATCCTGCTAGAGGTTCCAACCCATGGAGCAAATCCAGAGTAGGACAGCTGGCAGGAGAAGGGGTTCTTTGTCTTTGTTTCTTTACAAAAAAATTACTATTACATAGAAACATAAGAAATGTGATAATGAGAACAGGCCATTCGGCACACAAGAAATAATAAAACAAAATCAATAATAATCAATAAGCTCAATCAACAAAAAAATATATCAATGATAAATCAATCAACAATAAAATATTAAATAACAATAAAAACAAAATAAATTATTAAACAAACAACAAATACATAAGTTCATAAGTAAAAGGCATAGAACTATAGCATATCCAGTACAGATTAGTTGATTAAGTTGTTTAACTTTATCAACTACATTACCAATACAACACATTATTACCAAGTATTACCGTCACAGAATCCACAAGCGATAATCTCCTGTTCAAGAAGTGCCCATCTGTTCTCAATGTTCACTGAGTAGTCACTTGACTGAATGTCGTTGCGACTTGGCCTCTTCTTGATTAACTTTATTTTGGGGGGGGAAAAAAAGTAACTTTGTGTAAAATGTATGTGATCTGTAATATATGAACATATGCCCTTCTGTCAATATTTCCAAAACATATCTGTCTTTGAGCATCTTACTTAGACATCATTGTCCACATACAGGGGGCTAATTTCCAAAAAGCATCATTGAGTTAAGTTCATCTTAAAGTTTTTTTTGCATTCCTTGTTGTTTGTTTTAACACTGAACAAAACTAACATACACTAATACAGAGAAATAGAGGAGAGAGAGAAAAACCGACCAGAATAAAAATGAAAAAAACACAAAATATTTTTAAAGTGACAAAAAGAAAGGAAAACAAAATACTGGGAAACTGTTCATGTTTTATCTGGACATATTTAAGATTATGTTTACCTGACAGATTAAATGAAACTTTCCAGTTGCCATCTGCAATCATAGCAGGGGGGTGGTGACCACATAGATTGCAGAAAAAGGTAACTGTACTCTGACATTGCAGAGAAGTGGAAGAAAGCCTTTCTCAGAGTATTATGATTGTATTGTAACTTTGACTTCAAGGTGGGTTTCAAACATGGTCAGGGAACGACCTATTGCTGTGTCAGTCTGCATCAGGACATTTTCTAAAATCATCAAGGCAATATCCAGACTGCTACGTGCAGGACTGCAGATAATTTATGGCCATTACCACATTGAATGGTTATCCTGCTCGTCAATGTATTCACCTGGAGAGGATCAGTAATGCCACAATCTACAATTCCCCATCATTCCCTTAACATCTCCAAATCTGTCAGAGAGACAATACTTTCACCAACACAATCAGTACCAAACAGACCACACTAACCTGCATAGCTGTCATCATCATGGAACATAATGGTATGCTGAGGATAATCTTGTTGTTATAATTATGAAAGCCTGTTGTGTGGTCTTGAAATCTCAGTTTTGCAGTCTAAACAATTTTTGGTGTAGACATGGATCCCTAAATACAGCTAATTTACAGCTGAATCTAGTCTCACCCCCCAATTCCCATAGAGATCTATTCAAATGCAGAGAGGTTATAGTATCGCTTATAACAGTACCTGAAAATAAGATATCGAGAGTCTTTTGATGTGGATGGGTCACAGACTTCAGGAAGTAACAGCATGCAAAGAATATGCTACCAAATATAAAATATATATATAAAAATATGTTAAAGCGAAGGGTATGAATACTTGTAAATGAGAGATTTCAGTTTCAGATTTTTTATAAATTTGCAAAAATTTCTAAAAACATGTTTTCACTTTGTCATTATGGGTTATTGAGTGTAGATTGATGGGCAAAAATTCAATTTAAAATTAAATCTACAACACAATAAAGTGTGCAAAAAGTGAAAGGGTATGAATACTTTCCGTCCCCACTGTATACGTGCAGCTCAAAAAATTTGAATATCGTGAAAAAGTTCAATATTTTTTGTCACTCATTTCAGAAACTCATATATTATATAGATTCATTACACATAGAGTGAAATATTTCAAGCCTTCATTTCTTGTAATTGTGATGATTATGGCTTACAGCTAATGAAAACCCAAATTCAGTGTCTCAGAAAATTAGAGAATATTTTGCTTTAACATATTTTTAAAGTATCATATTTAATATTTGGTCGCATATCCTTTGCATGCTGTTACTTCCTGAAGTCTGTGACCAATCAACATCAAAAGACTCTCGATATCTTATTTTCAGGTACTGTTACAAGCGATACTATAACCTCTCTGTATTTTAACTGATCTCTATGGGAATTGGGGGGTAAGACTAGATTCAGCTGTAAATTACACTGGTACAGTATGGAACACATGGCTGGCGAAATGGCTGTACGTCATCAAGGGTCTAAGGCAGGGGTCACCAACCTTTTTGAAACTGAGAGCTACTTCAAGGGTACTGAGTAGTACGGAGGGCTACTTGTTTGATACAAACTTCCTGAATAACATAAAGTTGCACAGATCACCTTTTAATAATAATAATATATGTGAAGAGACTTAGATATTATTACTTCCTTTTATTGCCTTGCAACACAATTAAATACAATTTTTATTTAGACAGATCTCCATGGTGATTAGTGCTATTTTTAGAACATGCCTCGCAGGCGACTCACGTGGTTCCTGCGGGCTACCTCTGGTCTAAGGTATCAAACGAGCCCCAAACCATCACTCTGCGGCCAGATATGGAGTAGATGTGGATGGATCCCTTTAAGGGTTGTTTCTCCTGACTTTTTTCCCCATAGAGTTCTATAGGAAAATGAGTCAGGAGAAATAACCCTTGCAGTGATCCATCCACATAAGCATTTGATAAATAAATACAAAAATACAACAGACAAAGGTCTGCTCGTATCATGTGAGTAGAATATTACAGGTGAGGATATAATGTGGATACATAAGCAAGTGTACAGTTTTGTAATAGGTACTATACATCAATTTCCAGAAGAATATGTTATACCAAATCAGACTGGCTGTTTAGACATTCATATAAATAAAAGTTGAGTAATCATTGCTTACCAACACCTCCATCATTGAAATATATAGCCTTATTCAAATGTTTTTTCATTATATGGTCCTCTGTTGCAGTCACGGTCCCGTTGCAGTAAATGCATTCATTATATGATCCTCTGTTGCAGTCACAGTCCCGTTGCAGTAAATGCATTAATTATATGGTCCTCTGTTGCAGTCACGGTCCCGTTGCAGTAAATGCATTCATTATATGGTCCTCTGTTGCAGTCACGGTCCCGTTGCAGTAAATGCATTCATTATATGGTCCTCTGTTGCAGTCACGGTCCCGTTGCAGTAAATGCATTCATTATATGGTCCTCTGTTGCAGTCACGGTCCCGTTGCAGTAAATGCATTCATTATATGGTCCTCTGTTGCAGTCACGGTCCCGTTGCAGTAAATGCATTCATTATATGGTCCTCTGTTGCAGTCACGGTCCCGTTGCAGTAAATGCATTCATTATATGGTCCTCTGTTGCAGTCACGGTCCCGTTGCAGTAAATGCATTCATTATATGATCCTCTGTTGCAGTCACGGTCCCGTTGCAGTAAATGCATTCATTATATGGTCCTCTGTTGCAGTCACGGTCCCGTTGCAGTAAATGCATTCATTATATGGTCCTCTGTTGCAGTCACGGTCCCGTTGCAGTAAATGCATTCATTATATGGTCCTCTGTTGCAGTCACGGTCCCGTTGCAGTAAATGCATTCATTATATGATCCTCTGTTGCAGTCACGGTCCCGTTGCAGTAAATGCATTCATTATATGGTCCTCTGTTGCAGTCACGGTCCCGTTGCAGTAAATGCATTCATTATATGGTCCTCTGTTGCAGTCACGGTCCCGTTGCAGTAAATGCATTCATTATATGGTCCTCTGTTGCAGTCACGGTCCCGTTGCAGTAAATGCATTCATTATATGGTCCTCTGTTGCAGTCACGGTCCCGTTGCAGTAAATGCATTCCGAGTGCAAGTGTTGAGAATTCACAAATTTCTTTGCCACTAACTTCTTTGTAACTTCTTTGGAACTACAGTACAAAATACAATACATGTAAAACATGGACGCCTTAAATTGGCTATTGGTAGGCTACGTGTACTGATGGTAAACAAAGCCATTATTGTGAGGGTTAGTGTAAGATTCGGAGAACCAAACGCAACCGATAAGGATTCTAAAAGAAGAAACAGCACCAGGAAGGGGCAAACAAAAGAATGGGAGCAAAACTTCCCTAGCAGCCTCAAAAAACAGAGGCATATCTCAATAAACAACAAGAATAAATAACAAAAGAACCTCACGCACTAATTAATTTGGCGTAACAGGAGGTTGAGAAACCAAAAGAAAAACCCAGATAAACGGGTAAAGGAAAGAAATTGAAAATCAAACCTGTTTCCTAAACTCTTGTAGAAAAAGAGCTGTACACAAAAGGTAACAGGCCTAGAGATAAAGGATAAAGTGAAAGATTGGAAAGAAATGAATAAACCAATCAAATCCTAATTATAACCGGACTTCATGCGTTTCTTATTTGTACAAACCAGAAATGCAGTGACCGAATTCCTATACTGTTTACCAGGCACATGCAGAGGGGCAGGGGCCCAAATTCATAAAAGGGCACGCGGGAGATTTTTGCAAATAAATAAATATATGCCTGGAATGATTACTTTTGCGATATTGGAATGTATGTATTAAGTTTTTCCTGGCAGAGAAATTGGTTTTGGTGGTACCTAGCCTATGCAAGCGCACAATGTGCGCGAGCAGCACATTTTTTGCATTCATTTTACCGTAAATACAGTTTTTGAAGTACAAAGAGCCCATGTAGGCTTTGGTTGTAAAGTACCAGAAGGGTTGTGTTTAGGGGTTAGGGTTTAGAAATCAATGGTCCTTGAAGCTTTTTGAATATTTGAACATTATACCCCACACAAATAGAAAAATAAATGAACACTCTAAAACAAAAATAAAAAATAAGTGTAGCTACATGTTTAAAACATAAATATAAAAACGTACAAAATCACCGTGTGTGTTTTTACATAGTATACGTTGCTGTTGTTATTTCAACCATAAATGCGATAGGTCACTGTGGAAATGTCGACTGTACGGGCGAAAGGTAACAATAAACTCTTCAGGGTTAATCATAACACAGTGGTAGCTGCATAGCCTACAGGTAAGATATTTGGTTTCATTAACATATTTATAGCTACGAGAAAGTTTGGAGAAAAAAAAAGAGGTGTATTCTAAACCAAAAGTGAATCAGGTAGCCAGTATAGCCTTACAGTAGGCTAAGCAAACGCCAAATGCTTAGGCCTATTTCTACAACATTTAAAAAAATATATTATTGTTTCTAGCTATATCTGAACATGATTTTCTTGTAAACGGTACATTTTATAGTCTGTGGCTGTGGCAAGACAAGGGTCGTAAGTGCTTTGGGCTATTAATGGCACCCTTTTCTTAAAACTGTAGCCTAGTTTATATTTTAAGACAAACATGAATACTGTAATTGGGACCAATACGTCTACCACTATAGTATGGGGCGCCAACGTGGATCAGGTTAAAGCTTTTACCTTTTCAGAAGTTAGGGCTTCAAAGGTAGCCTAGCGTAATTCAAAATTGGAGCGTGTTCCAACCAACTCGCTGCGCACGCTATGTCTTTCTACCGAGTCGCCCCAAAAATTTAGGTTGCACTCTGCCACAGAAAGAATAGCTGAGCCGCATTTCTATAGACTACAGTCTATGGTTCTATACTTCTTCTACACGTCGCCGAGTACTGACGGTGACTAGTACAATATATATCGCCATCCGCTAGCCGAAAGACCATATTGCACCCAAAAAATTTTATTAAATTAATTTGGAAATTATTTTATTTGCCGTTTTCTCAATTATTGTAATTTTGGCAGTCGTGATTTTGACGTAAATAAAACAATCCTTTCACCGCCCTGTCGGGAGGGGTCAGGACCATTCCAATACACGTAATTCAAACTTTCTCCCAAATAGACACTACATTCCAGAGCCTGATATAACTTGTTTTATCGACTAAGCACACGTAAATGAAATACACTCTCAATCACACGGTCCAGTTTAAAAAATCTAAGTCAACTCCATGCACTCCCACAAGACGTTAAACAAGCACAGCGACAGAGACAAAACACATAGCAGCAGCCATGAAAGTTCAGATAACTCTTCTTTTTATCCTTTCCTTAAACCCTGCCCTCTGTGGGTTTTAAAGTCGTACTCCGCCCCCTTGGAGATGTTTTTTCCATGGTCAACAGCGGCCTCTGCTGGTTTTAATTAAGCATGACATACATTTATATAGTAGTTTTGAATAAATGCTATGATTTAATTATATTGGAAACAGCCATATGGTTTGACCATAGTAGTTCAATACATAATAATACAATGATCTAATGGGTTAAATAATACTAAGATTTTCTAATCTTATTTCCACAGTCTACAGTTTATGAGTGGATGCGTTATGGAATACAAGTTAACATTTTCTCTATAATATGAAAGATTCTTTTTGTAATAGTATAAACCTTAAGACTGATGTTTGTAAAGAAGAGTGTGTATTCATCTGGTTGCCTGTGGCTACATTCATACCGTAGCTATGTTAGTTTTGTCTGCGATTTAAAACCTCCCATAGCAGTTTTGACATTTGCTATAGCTTCTTGTTTTTTTGTACCATAGAAAGTTACAAGATTATGTAAAGCTATTGTAGCCCATTTTGTTCCCAAAAAACAGACTCTATAAATCTGTATCTGATTGCTTAATGTTTTAAACCTGTATTTAGTATATGAATTCAGCACTTTGTCGCACCCACATGCCAGACTAATTATGTTAATATAATGCTTATTATTATTAACATAAGCAAATGTGTGAGTGCAGATAGGGCCTCTGCTCTGCGTATATCCATACATATAAAGTACAAAACAAACCATAATTTAAAAAACGAATATAGCCTATTCAAAATATGAAAATAAAAATAATTCTGAAATAGAAATGGTTTTCTATTCATTTCTACTAATTTTTTAAAATGTGTTTGCATAGGAAAGTTTCTCCCCTTCAAATGCATCTCTCAATCCCTGGTTTGAGAGGCTAAACTCTCCAAGTTTTAGAAAATAACGGAGCTTAATACATATGTGTCTCTGTCTCTTCGCGACCTGCGTTTAAAAAGCGGTTCGGGGGGGCGGGTGGTTTAAAGCATTTTCTTGCTTTAAAACCCAAACTCCCGAATGCTCCTTTAGGCTACCTGCCGTTGTAAAGCTGACAGGTGGTCAGAAACTAAAAGATCTAAAAGATGTTCAAAACTGTCTGGGTCCATGAAAAATATACAATAAAACTAAGATACAATTTTAAAAACCGGACTACCTCAATTATTGCACAATTTTGGACCATAAAATGTTGTTCTGGTCTGTATTCATCTTTCAAAAGCGATACATGTTTTCAAACGATCCCACTTACTATGGGGCTCATGAAATCCCTTGTTGTGGCAGATCTTGCATTCCAAGCCTGTAGATGGCATTGTCACGTGCTCTGTTTCAGAGGTAGATTGTAGTTCTCCCTTTTCACTCTGCAAGTTTACATTAGTGGCTATCTTTGAGAAAGGCAGGTACTCTTACACTAGTGAAGGTCGTTACGAAGTAGCCTAGCAGTATTTGCCACCTGCGGAGGGAAGCTTCACCACGGAGGATCTTACAGTACTTTCCTGCTTTGGACTGTTACTTAGACACATGTAATGCATTCGCTTGCGCAGGAAATTAAAGCGTTTTCCAAGACTAACTTGAGAAAGCAATGCACCCGGGTGACAACATTAAGTGGGAGGAGGATCATAGAGACATGGAAAGGTTCCACCGTGCAAGTAGTTGAAGATACCGTGCCGCCTGGGACTGCCTGCGGATATGTTCAAGACAACAGCTGGGATCTCCAAGTTGGCGTTATTAAACCATATCTTCTGCTCGGTGAGTGAGTTGTTTAAATGCCTCACTACATTGTCGTGCACAGTGTACGCCCATATAATGCATGCTACATCACATACTATTATGAAGAGTTTCCTTGTTAGTAAGGAAAATAGCTTCCTTGTTCGTTATCATAAGTATAAGACCTAACGTCCAGCATAAAACAAAGACGCAGTTATCAACAACATGCATCTCAGTACAAATTGCTGACCTTTTTTTTTTTTTTTTACTGAAATGCAATTAGATAGAACTACTGTTATTCTTTCTAAGGTTAAACATATAAGTTATATCTTTCAATGCACCACTAGTCACATCGATTTTGCCATGGCACGTCACATCACTTATATAATTGTGTTTCATGTTATAGGCTCGCAAGACGCTGCCCAAGACTTTGGCACATTGAGGAAATTTAAGGTAATTAAGTTAATTAATTGAGGGTGGTTTCAAGCGGATTTTTTTGTATTTCAAATGATGCTTTTATTTCCTTTTCAGGTTTCACATATATTGAACGTTGCATATGGTGTTGAAAACGCCTTTCCAGATCTATTTATTTATAAAACGTTGAGTATACTGGATCTTCCGGACACTGTCATCACCTCATATTTCCAAGAATGCTTCCAGTTCATAGACCAAGCCAAATCAGAGGTAAAGTGTGCGTTTGCGATCTCACATTTCTGCGTCGTACTGCCCCAGGTGATCACAGAGATGCCCATACAATTTGACATCGCTTCTTGAAAGCGCTTGTTTGGTTCTTGGCGGTTTTAATATATCACGTTGCTACTATAGGCACCTAACATAGAAACAACAAAAGAACATCCATTTCTTTCTACTGGATTCAGGACAAAGCTTCCTTAATATTTCTGTTAGAAAAAAACTAGTTTTTGAGCCTTGTCAAAGTAATTTCCTGAGTGTTAAGTTTTAGTAGGCTACTTTGCTTATCTGATACGCAGTCAACTGATGCACAACATCCCTTATTCTAGGTATCGGCATAGCGTATATAGTAAATAATGAATGGTGAGTTTTCGCGATGCATTATTTAGCGCGTTGTAGAAAGATCATATCACTACTGGCCATTGTTTGTCATACACTCTCTTTACCAAACCGCTGAGCTAGCCACTCACAACCTGATACTGCCACATGATGCAAATTCACAGGGGTTTATAGTTACAATACCTATTTGAAATAAGTTTCCACTGCTGTAAAATGAGTGTGGACAGCCTCTCACTGTTGTACTCCCTATGCAACAATTGATACGCGTTACAGAGACAAGCTGCATTAATTAAGCCACGATGACTGGAAAAGTCGTTTGTTCACCTTCACCCTGAAGCCGTTCCGTCACCTTGCGGATTGTAAGTGGTCATTTTTGCAATGATGTAACGGGCATTAAGTATCACTTATTACCATTCTGTTAGAGCACTGCGTAATTGTTGTTGCCATACAGCTGCTAAATTTGTCAATTGATTCTTTAGAATAAAAACCCTTGGTGCGGAGTTTTATTTGTGTGTATTGGGTTAATATACACATTTTGGTTCTTAACCGGATTAGCTTTTGAATATTGGAGTCCGTGCATACCAAAGTAACCTTTAGTTTGTCTCTTCTGCCCTTCAGAAAAGCGTAGTGCTGGTCCACTGTAACACTGGAACCTCTCGCTCTGCCGCGGTAGTCATCGGATACCTGATGTCAAAGGAGGGGCTGGCTTTTGATGACGCGTTTGCCTCTGTGAAAGTAGCAAGGCCAGCCATTTGCCCAAACCCAGGTTTTCTTGAACAGTTGAAAAACTACAGACCACAAGGGGAACTCCAAGTCAACGGTGTCGCCCACACTTGAACAACATCGGAGTGTATGGAAATAATTGGCAATGCATTTCATCATAAATATTTACCGTTTCAAATTCGGAGGTCTCACATGTGGTATGTGAATTACAGTCAGACCACATGTGCCAGCTACCCTGTAGTTGAGAATTTCTTTGGGCTGTTGAAATGAAAATAAATAAATAAATAAATATGGTGAGCAAGGGTTAGTATGATCAGAAGTTATATGAATAAGATTTTTTTTTACTTTTCAGTTGTTGTGTGATTAGTATTTACTTGCACAACAATACCTGGCAAATATCAAGAGAATATTGGATTAATTTCAGTGTAATTTCATTACACAAACAAACACACAAGCCAAGCATAATACGAAAAAAGCTGAAGAATTTATTTTTAGAGATTTGTCCTTTGTTTTACCCTGTGTCACTTAAACGATTATTGCACTTATATGTCTTATATTTTGTACTTCGAGATTAAATATTAACCTTATCTGTGACCTTAGAAATACGTAATAATCTTTCTTAAAATACACATGCAGTCTAAAGAAAACACATTAAACTAAATACGTATTTCCACTCTGAATACACAGTAGTTTTAACCTTTATAGTTTATGTAGCATTTTTTATTTATTTTAGTCTTGTAGTCGGCTGTAGTAAGATGTTTTGTTTTAATAATGTAAACTTTTGTTTATTTTGTGCCTTTGTGGTGTTCTAAATGAGTGTAAATTGTTGAAATGTTATTTATTTTCAGAATGTCTTTATTTTTTATGTGTGCTGCTGAGATGACCATTGGCAGCTTTTGTCCTAGAATGGCACAGTATCTGGTTTTGGATTCATACACACTATTGTAAACAGGAGATGTTTGGTTAATGCATGAAAGTGTTCCTCCTGGATTTGTTTGAATAAAATATTAATGGAAAGTTATGTCTTGTGGGAAAATAATCGAACTGAATGTCAAATTCTATACATTCTAATTAGCAAACTACATGACAAAACAAATGTCCTTATGAAAATTATAATTATTATTAATGTTATTATTGTTATTAGCAGGAGAATTTCTTTTTAATTAACTTATTTAATTGCAAATACAGTTGTCGGGTATATAGCTTTTAGATTACGGCCTTCGATAGAGAAAGTATAATTTCATATGGAAAACTTGCTCATAGTCCATTCAATAGTACATGGTTATCAAGAGGCCTGCGCTGCTTGACCTGACCTAGGATGTGCCTTTCTCTCTCCCACCATCCATTCCACAGGTACAAAAGAGGCAATAAAATCACGCTGAGGCACTGTCTATGGATATCAATCTTAGAGTGACCAGGGTGTTTATCAATCTTAGAGTGACCAGAACACAAAACTATTCAAAACTATTCATGAGGTCAAAGCCCAGGATGGCCAGAGAATGCCACATGGCTTCCTTTTCAATTTTGAATGCCAAGCGCATCAATTGAAAGTGAAATCATCAATTGAAAGTCTTAATATTGATGTAGGTAATGGTCGTTAGGCCTGCCAGTTTGTGATTTACCTTTTTGGCGCAGCTCCAGATTCGAGCAGAGACCAGGGTGTTACCACTGATCTTATCACATGGAAGTAATATTTTTCCCAAATTTGAAACTGCATAGACTTAATGATTGTACTAAAATTATTCAACTCCTGTTGTTAAAATGTCTTTTTTTGAGGAAGTATTCAAAGTTGAATGGAATTATCCAGCTAGAATACCCATGTTTGGACTTGTTAAGAAGATGCTAAAACCCTGAATCTTGTAATAATATCAAGGTGATTATCTCTGTTTTGAGCAACATAAGTGGTGCATATTAATTAATAAGTACATTTGTCAGCTATTAGATAAGCCCGTCCTGGTCATGAGGACACAGGTCTTCAATGCTTGGAGAGAAAGGTATTCATGGGGGGGGGGGGGGGATATGAAACTGAAACTGAAACTGGAATATTCTGGCAAGTTCTGGCTTATCTCTCTCTGTTTTATGGTAATTTCAATTTAACATCTGGTTTAATGACTTCCTTTTTGTAAATTATAAGCAGTGAGCCTATGTTCATTAATGAATGTATGAATCAAATTCATTATTCTAATTGATGGTTTTTTCTGTAATAAAATTATTTAATCGAAAGACCTTATTTAGACATTGTTTTGACTTGTTAGTTCAGGGGTGTCAAACTCCAGTCCTGGAGGGCCGAGGTGTCTGCTGGTTTTTGGTGTGTTTCAGCATGAGTGATTAATGCAAGTCATTGATTGGCAAAATAATCCACACACCTTGTTCTCAAGGCCTTAATTGGCAGCTGATTGAAAGGAAACCAGAAATACCTGTAGACACTGCGGCCCTCCAGGACTGGAGTTTGACACCCCTGTGTTAGTTGATCCACCAGGTTACTGTTTGACTGACTTATCAACAAATTTGGCAATTTAATTGTTGATTGTCATTTTAAATAATAATTATTAAAGTAAATCCATTGAATATAATTAAATGTAGGTTGAGTGAGGGGTTTTACCATATGATACCGCTTGTGTTCAGTATTCAGAGTTTCGCCGACAACGGAAACAGCCGTCACCTGATTGGTTAGACCGTCACCCGCCACATTCCTGGAACAACATTGCGTCCTGTTCATAAACTCTCTTATTCCACCTAAATAGTCCACTAAAATACATTTCTGAAAATATTTGAGGTGAGAAATAGGCCATGCTGTTGCTGAATCTTGATTCTTATTTGATCTGCAACGTCACAAAATAATTTGTACATTGTACGTTAATTTTTGCAAATGTTCGATAGACACAGCTCCTCCACCCCCACCCCTCTCTTTTGCTCATAACACAAAATATTTTTAAAAAATTTTTAGTGACTGTAGAAAAGCTGAGAACAAATTTTTATTTTTAGTTTTTAATTTTGCTTACCAAATGGCTTGCTGTTTTGAATTGGAGTAAACGGTACATGGAATTTAGGTCAGACACACTGAATTGAAAGACATATAGTTGGATTTTGAAATGGAATTGTAATCTAAGTGAGGTTTACAGAATTGAGTTTGGGGAGGAACCAATATAACTGGAAACTAGTTTGACTGTAATTCTGAAAGAGACATGATTTATTTAAAAACACACTTAAATCTTCATAGAATACTGTCCCAGCTGATGTTTAAACCAATCCCTCTGGGTCCTCGTGTGTTGACTCTTGCTTCTACTCCACAGCTTAGCCTGTATTATTGAAGTACAGGTGCAGCTCAAAAAATTAGAATATTGTGAAAAAGTTCAATATTTTTTGTCACTTTTCAGAAAGTGAAAGTCATATATTATATAGATTCACACTCTAATCAGCCAATTAACTCATAACACCTGCAAAGGTTTCCTGAGCCTTTAAATTGTCTCTCAGTCTGGTTCAGTAGGCTACACAATCATGGGGAAGACTGCTGACTTGACAGATGTCCAGAAGACAGTCATTGACACCCTCCACAAGGAGGGTAAGCCACAAAAGGTCATTGCTAAAGAAGCTGGTTGTTCACAGAGTGCTGTATCCAAGCATATTCATAGAAAGTTGAGTGGAAGGAAAAAGTGTGGTAGGAAAAGGTGCACAAGCCACAGGGATAACCGCAGCCTTGAGAGGATTGTCAAGCAAAATCCATTCAAGAATTTGGGGGAGCTTCACAAGGAGTGGACTGAGGCTGGAGTCATTCGTCACAGACGAATCCAGGACATGGGCTACAAATGTCGCATTCCTCGTGTCAAGCCACTCCTGAACCAGAGACAACGTCAGAAGCGTCTTACCTGGGCTAAGGAGAAAAAGAACTGGACTGTTGCTCAGTGGTCCAAAGTCCTCTTTTCAGATGAAAGTAAATTTTGCACTTCATTTGGGAATCAAGGTCCCAGAGTCTGGAGGAAGAGTGGAGAGGCACAGAATCCACGTTGCTTGAAGTCCAGTGTGAAGTTTCCACAGTCAGTGATGATTTTGGGTGCCATGTCATCTGCTGGTGTTGGTCCACTGTGTTTTCTGAAGTCCACAGTCAACGCAGCCATCTACCAGGAAATTTTAGAGCACTTCATGCTTCCTTCTACTGACAAGCTTTATGATGCTGATTTCATTTTCCAGCAGGACTTAGCACCTGCCCACACTGCCAAAAGTACCAAAAGCTGGTTCAATGACCATGGTATTACTGTGCTTGATTGGCCAGCAAACTCGCCTGACCTGAACCCCATAGAGAATCTATGGGGTATTGTCAAGAGGAAGATAAGAGACACCAGACCCAACAATGCAGACGACCTGAAGGCCGCTATCAAAGCAACCTGGGCTTCCATTACACCTCAGCAGTGCCACAGGCTGATCGCCTCCATGCCACGCCGCATTGATGCAGTAATTCATGCAAAAGGAGCCCCAACCAAGTATTGAGTGCATAGAAATGAACATACTTTTCAGAAGGCTGACATTTCTGTTTAAAATATCCTTTTTTATTGATCTTATGTAATATTCTAATTTTTTGAGACACTGAATTTGGGTTTTCATTAGCTGTAAGCCATAATCATCAAAATTACATGAAATAAAGGCTTGAAATATTTCACTCTATGTATAATGAATCTATATAATATATGAGTTTCACTTTCTGAAATGAGTGACAAAAAATATTGAACTTTTTCACGATATTCTAATTTTTTTAGATGCACCTGTAAGCTCTGTTCGTTCATACTTCCGGCTTCTGTGTTATTCATTTTTCACGGTAGCCCGGTATGCTACAGGTCGGAATACTGCATTTATTTCTTTGTAAAGCAACGCAGGAACTTCCTTTAGTTCAGAGTTTAGGTTTTAGATCTGTTAGATCTATATATTCCTTTTATTTCGCTTTGTTTTCTTCCTTACCTATCTGTTCTCTCTGAGACAGTTACCTCAGTTTCTCCTTTTTCTCTAATATTGAACTTTTTAACGATATTCAAATTTTTTGAGCTGCACCTGTATATAGCTTGCAAAACAGGTAAAACAGATGAAGGCGATGAGTCCCGGGCATCATGCTAACGTTAGATCCATAGCCATACACTCTGTGACTACGGCGCCGTGAGGAGGGCGACGTGCTGGGAGCTCCACAAAATAGATTATTTAGGCCTAGGTAGCAGTTTAGTAACAGTTTTGTTTAGTTTTTAGGTAAAGGATCTTGTATCACCAGATCAGATCGGATGCAGGATGACGATTGCTCAGAGCAATAAAACTGGCAGTACATCTAGCGCCAAACAGATTGCCTACAGCAAACAAATGCTTCTGAACATCAGAGAAGCATGTCAGACTCACCGATTATGTCCGGATCCCTTCTCCCTATTTCCCGAACTGAGGAGGACCCGACCGAGGCAGAGAGGCAGACGAGCCGGGACTCTGGTCCGGCTGAGGCGGCGCGCTCACAGAGCCCCACTCCCTAGCCTGTTGCTGGCTAATGTACAGTCTCTGGAGAATAAACTCTGTGAGCTACGGGCACGGGTCTTCTTCCAGCCCGACATTAGGAGATGCAATGTGATCTGTCTTACAGAGACCTGGCTATCGGCTGAAACACCAAGCCATGCCATTGAGCCCATGGGCTTCTCTGTTCATCGTGCCGATCGGGACACGGAGCTCTCGCAGAAGAAAACGGGTGGAGGCGTGTGTCTCATGGTGAACCGGGCCTGGTGTCATGAGGGAAACATCTCAACTGTTGACACGGCTTGCTCCCCGAACTTGGAGTGTCTCCTGCTGCAGTGTCGTCCCGTATGGCTCCCACGTGAATTTACATCCGTCACGATAGTCGCTGTTTACATTCCACCGCATGCAAACAAGGACGCAGCACTCGAGGAACTCTATGGGCTGATCAGCAGACAGGAGACGGCCCAGCCGGACACTGCGCTGGTCATAGCCGGGGACTTTAATCATGTTGATTACACCAAAATCATGCCCAAATTACACCAACATATTCCGTTTAAGACGCGAGGGGAAAACACACTCGACCACTGCTACACTCTCTTCCGGAATGGTTACAGAGCCCTCCCCCGCCCGGCTTTTGGCAAATCAGATCACTGCTCAATCCTCCTGCTCCCTGCCTATAGGCAGAGACTGAAGAGGGAGCCACCGGTCCACAAGAATGTCCGTCGCTGGTCTGACAAATCAGAGGCGATCTTGCAGGACTGCTTTGATCGAACGGACTGGGGGGCGTTCAAGGCAACGGGGAATCTGGATGTCTACACCAACAATGTAACCACCTACATCAGGGAGTGTACAGAGGTTGTTGTACCAGTCAGGAATATAAAGGTCATGCCAAACCAGAAGCCATGGATTAACGGTGAAATACGTGCAGCTCTCCACATACGATCTGTAGCCCATAAATCAGGCTCAGTGGAGGAATACAAAAACGCACGCTATGCACTTAGAGTGGCCATCAAACAGGCAAAGAAGGACTACAGTCAAAGAATGGAGTCAAAACTCATTACCAACAACCCAAGGCACCTATGGCAGGGGCTTCAAGCCATAACTGAATACAGGGGGAGCACACAGCAAACCCAACACACAACACCCACCTTTCCAGATGACTTTAACACCTTCTCTGCCAGGTTTGACCCCTCTGCTAGACCCTCTGGCATGGTTGGCTCCTCTTCCTCCCTCAACTCCACTGGTGAGCACCCACCTCTGCAACCCCCCCCTACTGGTATGGGGAGGGGGGAGCAGACCCCTCCATCTCCACGCCCCCACTCCACCTCTGGAGCTGACCAGGACTGCCCGCTCTCCATCAGCAGGGCTGATGTCCAATGTTCTCTCTAAGCTGCGCGCTTGCGCAATCGCGCACTGCTCCCACGTTCTCCGCGCACAGCAAATCTATGCAGCGCATACAATAAAATTAAACCTGAACTGTAAATAAAATAAACACATAACCATTTATTCTGTACCATTTTGCAATGCAACTCAGTGACTAACAGTGTCCAGCCAATGATATGATGCGGTTCACACGTATTTACTTACGCAGCCAATCAATTTCATAAATAGCGCTTTGGTGCTGCGGAGTACAGAGAGGTAAATGCTGCTAACCCCTTGCTATGGCGAAACGAACGGGCAGTGGCACGTCCACTCACCAAGCCAAAATAAAAAATAAATGCGGTTCTTTTAAGATGGAATGGCTGTCGGAGTATGTGCGAACAGAGGAACAAGAGGTGAAACTGGGCGAGATTTTTTCTTTTTCGAGTGAGAAAGGGCTGCTCTGCAAAACATGCTGCGAAGGCAAAGTAGCAAGTGAGTTTTCGGAGGGAAAAGTGTGGACTGAATGGAAGTTGGATTACCTCAAGCGTCACATTCAGCAGAAAAGTCATTTGAATGCTGTTGGAATTGTACGGAGACTCAAGATGGGAATGGGGATCGGTACATTATTGCAGGAGAGCGCAAAAGATCGAGAGAAGAGGAACGAGCTGTCACACAAAAATAAATCCGACCCCGAGCAAGTTAAAATTCTCATCGACAATATACTACTCGCCATCAAAATGAATGCATCAATGCTGGCGGTTCAACAAATCCACGATCACATGGGAAAATACGTGATTATTCCAGAAAGCTGGCGAAGCAAAAATTATGCCTTTGAATTTGTAAACTCAATCAATGAAATAGTGCAGAATGAGACAATGTGCAATGTAAAAAATGCACCCTGGCATACCCTGATAGTGGATGAGAGCACAGACATAACAGTGCACAAAATGCTAGTCCTGTATATTAAATACAGGGAGGAAAATGACGTCAATTATAAAACTGTGTTCGGCGGCATCATCCAGCTGACAGCATGCACTGCTCACGATATTGTGCAGGCAATCACTCAGTTTTACTCCAAGCATGGACTGGACTTGCAGAGAATGGTGATGCTGACCTCAGATGGCGCCTCAGTAATGCTAGGAAAGTACAATGGAGTTGCAGCTATATTAAAGAGGCAAATACCACACCTAACGGAACAACATTGCGTGGCACATAGAGAGGACTTGGGCATTGATGATGCCTGGAAAGATGTGCCTTTGATGCGAGATGTGGAAACTCTTCTTAGAACTGTATATTCCACTTTCTCTCGATCCACTGTGAAGAGGAGCAAAATGGAGGACCTAGCAAAGATTCTAGATGAGGATACACTGTCATTCAGACCTCTGAGCGAAGTGCGATGGCTGTCGCGGCACCAAGCAGTGAATGCTGTTCTGAGGAACTACACTGTGCTTGAAGAATACTGCAAGAGAGAATCCAGTGATAATAGAGATCCTGTGGCAAATTACTGCTACAAAAAGCTAAGTGATTCAAAGTTCAAGGTTACTCTTACTGCTCTGGGAGATGTTTTGGCTGAGCTGGCACAACTCTGCCTTTCTTTTCAAAGACGCAACCTGACTGTGATGGAAGGGCACTGCTTTGCAAGAGCAAAGATTGAGAAGTTGCGTTCCCAATACTTGAAGGATGAGAAGGATGTTCAGTGGAGTGAGCGTGTCAAAGAGGTGATGAGGACCTCATCAGCTGATGGCAGAAATACCGGTGAGATTACTCTTTTTATTCGTAAGCTCTGTGATCACTTGGATGCTCGTTTTCCAGAGGATGAATTAAAGGAGTGGTCTGCATTTGACATTGAAGCACTGAGCTCAGACATCAGTTTTGAGTATGGATCAACAGACATTGCTACACTGGCAAAGAAGTATGAGGCCATTCTCCACCACCCACATTCCATGGAGGCCATGAACAGTGAATATGCTGAATTCAAGTACATAGTGAAGCAAAAACTTAAACAAGGGTCAATCAGCACATTCTCAGATATGGTGGCTGCAGCACTTAGATGTGAGGAGCTTAAGGAGATCTCACAGCTTGTGGATATTTGTGCTACATTTCAAGCATCCAGCGCAGATTGTGAAAGAGGCTTTAGTTTAATGAATCATATCAAAACAGCATCCAGAAATCGTCTTGAAGTGGCACATTTGGACCAGCTGATGCGCATAAAGTCAAAGCAAGAAGCAGACGGGGCCATCAACCTGGACAAAGTCTACAACCACTGGAGAAGTGAGAAGGACAGACGGGAAAAATAAGGTAAAATCTAAGTCCCTGATCAGATTTGTGCTTATTCTAGTGTCATTTATTAAGAATTTTCATTTATGGATATTAATCATTAAATGCTGTTACTAGATTATGAGTAGTAGAAATGCTAATAAAAAACTGTAATTATATATTTTACAGACAGAGTTACAGAATTTTACACTGTATCACATGCTTGTGCTACAGCACACATTTCATTATGCAAAATGTGAATGTTTTAATGTGAACAAAATTTGATCTCTGAAATGTGTACATGTTTCAATTCTTCCAGAGCAGGACCCCCACACAGACCAGAGCAGGACCCCACACAGACCAGAGCAGGACCCCACACAGACCAGAGCAGGACCCCACACAGACCAGAGCAGGACCCTCACACAGACTTGAGCAGGACCCTCACCCTGACATACAATATAGTACACAGCTCGTGAAAAAGAAGATTTTTGACTTTTTCATTGTTAGTGGGCCTAATCACTTATATTAAAAGTAATCTAATGGAAATTACTGCTGTAATTTGATTCTTTTAATAAGCTACGTGACTTGTTATGATCTCAGGTTTTGGACAGGTGTAATATTGGTGTGGCCACAGTGTGCACGTCTGATGTTGCTCACAGTGGTCCAAGGAATTCTCAGGGAGTTTGTGCATATGCTCAGACACATGAAAAATTAGAGGGAACATTGCTGATGTCTACCGCTCTTTCAAGCGGATCAACCCACGGAAGGCGGCTGGTCCAGATGGCATCCCGGGACGTGTTCTGAAGGCGTGTGCTTACCAGTTGGCGGAGGTATTCACTGACATTTTCAACCAGTCCCTTTCCCTCAGCTCTGTCCCCACCTGCTTTAAAACTAGCACCATCATTCCCATTCCCAAGCAGCAGAAGGCAACCAGCCTAAATGACTGGCGCCCCATAGCCCTCACTCCCATAGTCAGCAAGTGCTTTGAGAGCCTGGTAAAAGGACTAATATGCCCCATGCTTCCCCCCACCCTCGACCCCTTGCAGTTTGCTTACCGAACCAACAGGAGCACAGAAGATGCCATCGCCCACGTCCTCCACACGGCCCTCTCCCACCTAGAGGGCAGGGGCACCTACGTGAGGATGCTGTTTGTGGATTACAGCTCGGCATTTAACACCATAGTGCCTTCCAGGCTCGATGGCAAGCTGCGGGACCTGGGCCTGAACACATCACTGTGCGACTGGATCCTGGACTTCCTGACGGACCGCCCCCAGTCAGTGAGAGTGGCTGGTTGTACTTCCTCCACACTGAGTCTCAGTATAGGGGCACCACAGGGCTGTGTCCTCAGCCCTCTCCTGTACTCCCTGTACACCTACGACTGCGTGGCGACACAGACATCAAACCATGTCGTGAAGTTCGCAGACGACACGGCAGTGGTGGGTCTGATAACTGGCGGCAACGAGTCGGCCTACAGGGAGGAGGTGGCCACCTTGGAGCAGTGGTGTGTGGACAATCACCTCTCTCTGAACGTCAGCAAAACCAAGGAGATAGTGGTGGATTACAGGAAGAAGAAGGATGAGCTCCAACCAGTTAACATCAATGGCTCAGTGGTGGAGAGAGTGGACACCTTCAAATACCTGGGGGTGAACATCGAGAAGGACCTGACCTGGGACTGCCATGTCACCGCAGTCGTAAAAAAGGCCCAACAGCGCCTGTACGGACTCAGGCGCCTGAAGCAATTCGGCCTGAGACCCAACACCATCAGGGACTTCTACAGAGGCACAATAGAGAGCCTCCTGACAAGCAGCTTCACATCCTGGTACGGCAGCTGTACGGACAGAAACCGCAAGGCGCTGAGGAGGGTTGTTCGCACTGCCAAGAACATCACCGGGTGTGAGCTGCCCAGTCTGGAAGACCTCTACACCGAGCGTTGCCTCAACAAATCCCTGAGGATCATCAAAGACCCCACCCACCCCCACAAAATACTTTTTTCCCCTCTAAAGTCAAAAAGGGTGAAGGGATACAAGATCCTCTCAGCGCGCACTAGCAGGCTGAGAAACAGTTTTTTCCCGCAGGCTATCAGAATGTTGAATGACAGTGAAAAGTGAAATGTGCAATAACTGTACTGCACTATGCACTTTATACTGCACTATGCACTTTGACATTCTTGCCTGTGTTCATTGTTTATGTGTGTTCTTTTAGGTTTTTATCATGTGTTTATTGTTTATTATATTGGAGCTTCTGAGTGTAAGTTTTTCACATGTATGTACCTAAACAGTGCATCTAAGTGACAATAAAGTGAATCTGAATCTGAATCAGTAAACGTGGTAGAATAGCCGTTCCGTGGCTAAGAAGAGGAATGTAGCAGAAAAGCACAGGTAAACTGCAAAACCATGACAATAAGTTCCCATTGTTAAATGCCACTTCCTCGAAGTGCACACATAATTACGATGTCTAATATCACTTTCACATGCATAGCATCATCATGCAGTTGATTTAGAACGTTACTGTCCCAGCACTGACATAGCAAGTGCTACATGGTGCTGTTTGCTGTTCTTGTGTTTTGAACAAGCATGCCTAAAATACTTCCATTTAAATCCTTCTCTAATGAACCCAAACTCTGTATGCACCTCCGGAAAGTCTGCACTTTACAGTAGCTTATAGGCTAGACTGCATTCCTAGCTTTACTGTGGATAAGCCTCACACGTGAGAAAGGAAACGTGTGCATGCACGCGAATGTAGCCAAATGGTTGGCGAAATGGCTGTAAGTCATCAAGGGTCTGAGGTATCTCAAACCATCCCTCTGCTGCCAGATATGCAGTAGATATGGATGGATCACTTTAAGGGTTGTTTCTCCTGACTTCTCCATAGAGTTCAATGAGGAAAATGAGTCAGGAGAAACAACCCTTAAAAATAACCCTTAGACAACCCAAACAAATAAAAAAATAAATGTGGAAATATAAAAATGAATAAATAAAATAATCACAAAATAAATAAATCAGGAAATTAATTAAAAAAAATATATAAATAAGTAAATATATCTGGAAATGTACAGTGCCCCCCACAATTATTGGCACCCCTGGTAAAAATGAGTAAAAAGTAAAAAAGGTTATAATGAATTAGCTTAATCTCACACTTAGATTTATTTAGTAAATTTATTCTGAGAAAAAGAAATCCCTCATCAAAAAATAATTATTTTTATCAAAACCGTGTGCCACAATTATTGGCACCCCTAGAAATGCTTATGAACAAAATGTAACTGAAGCATTTTTAACTTTTTACAGTTGATAAGAGTGTTTAGGAACTTTCAAGCAGTAATCCATGACTTCCTGTTTCACTGGGGTATAAATATGAGGTGACACAGAGGCCATATTCCCTTATTCATACATCAACATGGGAAAGATAAGAGAACACACAAATCAAATGAGGGAAAAGTGTGTTGAGCTTCATAAGCAGGGTGGGAAATTAACTTTCTGACCTACCAGCCACAGTGGCTGATAGATGCCAAATTTTCCCAGCCACCCCAAAATTTTACCAGACACCTTTTCTTTTCTTTTTTACGTTGCGCTGGAATAACGTTTCAGAATGCACTCATGTTTAGTAGCTCTAATAAAATAGTATTCATTATATCATGTATTACAGGTCAAACAGCCAAACATTGTGTATAAATTTATTACTTACATTTCATATAATATTATCCAATACTATACGTTTTTCTGAACGAACAAATGCCAGTAGGCCTAATGTCAGAGCGAGCTGTCCGGAGATATCACTTTTACCTTAGAGCATATTGGCAAAGGTATTGGTCAGTTTTTAGTTTTTCTGTGTGACGCTGTGCGACGCTTGTTAAAATTGCCTTGTGGTCAATCGAACGCATAGGCTATCAGTTGCACTGGACTCTGTGTTGCTAAATGGACCATCGGAATTGGCGTAAGTAGAAAAAATAAATTTCACGGGTGACATCGGGTAAATTGGGCCATCAGGTAAAATGGGTTGGAGATAAGGTTGGAGCGTCTTGGTGCTTTCTGATTTAATAGCCAATTGCTGAAAATAATTTCAAACTATTGCCACAACAGTACTTTTCATGTTACAACTGATTTTATTGGCCTGCGGTTGCTAAGATGATCGGGGCAATGTCTTATACGAAGACAAAAACCATGAAGAAAACTGCATGGTGAGTGTCCTGACATGCTAAATCTGACTTTTCAATGATAAGGTTGATATATCAATAAGAAACAAAGTAACATCTAGAAGCAATGTCTCATGATCAATGTCTTGATAGCCTCTATTAGAAAAAAATGCTGATATTTTGCAAGATAAACTTTTTTTTTTAAAAATACATTTTTAGTTACTGGCCCATTTTACCTTCATGTGTTGGATAAAATGGCCCATTAATTGTCAGCTAAAATGGGCCACCTTCTGAACTGAATTTCAACAGATATTTTGATGGTTCCTGTTATTAAAAACTATTCAAATAATATTGAAATGAGTCAAGCCTGGATATGTCATATTAATTTTGTATTAAAATAGGACACATTCATACACACACAGGAATGCACAGAATGTTCAAAAAATTACTTTTGGTTTTTAATGTAATTACTGTTGCTTTTTAATGTATTTTCTATTTAATATGTAATATATTTGCTTTTGTTGCTAACCTGTTTTTAATTATAACCAAAAATCCAGCACCACATCATTCACACACACACACACACACACACAGTTCAAAAAATTTGTTTAGTTTTTTAACGCAACTGCTGTTTTAATGTAGCCTAATTACGTTTCCATTTAATATACTTTCTATTCAAAATTGAATACATTTGCTATTGCTAAAGGTTTTTTTAACACAATTAATTTCTTGTTATTGTTACAGTCCCGAACTGGACTGGACCCAAACGCAAATCTCAGACAGCTCAGGGGAAAACTCAGGGAGCACGTTTAATAGGACAGACAGGCAGGAAACAGGCCGGGACAGGCTGGGCAGGAAACGAGCTGGCACAGGCTGGGCAGAAAACAGCCCGGGACAGGAGACGAGCTGGACAGGAGACGGACTGGACAGGAGGCGGCTGGACTAGGCAGGAACAGGCGGGACAGAAAACAGGCAGGTCAGGAACTCGGAGCAGGCGCAGAGCGCTTTGGACAGGAACAAACAGGAACAGGCGCGGGGCGCCTCGGACAGGAACAGGCGCGGGGGCCTGCGGTCAGGAACTCGGAACAGGCGCAGGGCGCCTCGGACAGGAACAGGCGCGGGGGCCTGCGGTCAGGAACTCGGAACAGGCGTGGGGGCCTGCGGTCAGGAACTCGGAACAGGCGCGGGGCGCCTCGGACAGGAACAGGCGCGGGGGCCTGCGGTCAGGAACTCGGAACAGGTGCGGGGCGCCTCGGACAGGAACAGGCGCGGGGGCCTGCGGTCAGGAACTCGGAACAGGTGCGGGGCGCCTCGGACAGGAACAGGCGCGGGGGCCTGCGGTCAGGAACTCGGAACAGGTGCGGGGCGCCTCGGACAGGAACAGGCGCGGGGGCCTGCGGTCAGGAACTCGGAACAGGTGCGGGGCGCCTCGGACAGGAACAGGCACGGGGGCCTGCGGTCAGGAACTCGGAACAGGCGCGGGGCGCCTCGGCCAGGAACAAGCACGGGGGCCTGCGGTCAGGAATTCGGAACAGGCGCAGGGCGCCTCGGACAGGAACAGGCGCCTCGGACAGGAACAGGCGGGGGCGTGCGGTCAGGAACAGGCGCAGGGGCCTGCGGTCAGGAACTCGGAACAGGTGCGGGGCGCCTCAGACAGGAACAGGCTCGGGGGCCTGCGGTCAGGAACTCAGAACAGGCGCGGGGCGCTTCGGACAGGAACAGGCACGGGGGCCTGCGGTCAGGAACTCGGAACAGGCGCGGGGGCCTGCGGTTAGGAACTCGGAACAGGCGCAGGGCGCCTCGGACAGGAACAGGCGCGGGGCGCCTCGGACAGGAACAGGCACGGGGGCCTGCAGTCAGGAACTCGGTACAGGCGCGGGGCGTTTCAGACAGGAACAGGCGCGGGGGCCTGCGGTAAGGAACTCGGAACAGGTGCGGGGGCCTGCGGTCAGGAACAGGCGCGGGGACCTGCGGTCAGGAACTCGGAACAGGTGCGGGGCGCCTCGGACAGGAACAGGCACGGGGGCCTGCGGTCAGGAACTCGGAACAGGCGCGGGGCGCCTCGGCCAGGAACAAGCGCGGGGGCCTGCGGTCAGGAATTCGGAACAGGCGCAGGGCGCCTCGGACAGGAACAGGCGCCTCGGACAGGAACAGGCGGGGGCGTGCGGTCAGGAACAGGCGCGGGGGCCTGCGGTCAGGAACTCGGAACAGGCGCGGGGCGCCTCGGACAGGAACAGGCGCGGGGGCCTGCGGTCAGGAACTCGGAACAGGCGCAGGGCGCCTCGGACAGGAACAGGCGCGGGGGCCTGCGGTCAGGAACTCGGAACAGGTGCGGGGCGCCTTGGACAGGAACAGGCGCGGGGGCCTGCGGTCAGGAACAGGCACGGGGGCCTGCGGTCAGGAACTCGGAACAGGCGCAGGGCGCCTCGGCCAGGAACAAGCGTGGGGGCCTGCGGTCAGGAATTCGGAACAGGCGCAGGGCGCCTCGGACAGGAACAGGCGCCTCGGACAGGAACAGGCGGGGGCGTGCGGTCAGGAACAGGCACGGGGGCCTGCGGTCAGGAACTCGGAACAGGCGCAGGGCGCCTCGGACAGGAACAGGCGTGGGGGCGTGCTGTCAGGAAGTCGGAACAGGTGCGGGGCGCCGCGGACAGGAACAAACTGGAACAGGTGTGGGGCCCCGCAGTCAGGAACAAGCGCGGGGGGGCGTGGTCAGGGGCAGGCATTCAGCCTGGGGACAGGCACGGGTGCCTGGGTAGGAACAGGGGAGCCTGGGTAGGAACAGGAGGGCTGGGTAGGACGAGCCTGAGCTGGAGCCGCCAGGGGGTAGAAGACAGCCAAGACTGGCGGAACCGGGGAAAGGGTCCAAACAGACACCAGGGCAAACGGAGGAAAAGGGCAGGAAGCCAAACGGAGGGAAGGACAAAACAAAGCTGACGGGTGCAACACAAACTCACAAGCAAAGAGACAAGACGGTCTGGCCCCGAACAAAGAAACGGGGCAGACTAAATACAAAAACTGACAAGTACCGAACGAGAAACAGGTGGGGGGTAAACTAACGAGAAAACGAGAGGAAAACACAATGCAGGTGTGGGGAGTGAAAACACAAGTGGAGGGAGAAAGGAAAAACACGGGGTGGAATGCCAGACAAACAAGACCAGAACAGGAACACGGGACATGACAGTTATGCCATTTTCAAATAAAAATGAAATAAAGAACATTTGCTGATTTGGTCAGAATGATGGTTTTAATGTCACTGGCCCATTTTAGCTGAACAAGTGGCCCATTTTACCTGATCGAGGTCGGGTTGTTTAGGAGGGTGACATCTGACACTTAACTAGCTCTAGGAATGAAGCGTTTATTTTTTATTACATAATTTAAACATAGAATGATAGAGGAGACCTGACTTAATAAAAAAAGAAACACATTTGGAAGTTGTGCATCTATTTTGATGTGTTCTAGATGATTTGGTAAAAAGTGGCCCAATTGACCTGATATCACCCTGCTTGTTTCTTTGATAACAACTTGTAAACAATCTTCTTTTCCAGCAAACTAATAAAATGATGTTAACAGACAATATTAAATGACACCCGTTTTCATTCTGAAAGGTTTGTTTTATTAAAATTATACAAATTCTATTTGGCAAATAATTCACATATTCTCCATCAAAAATGTTTCTTTATATCGAGGGTAGGCCTATAATATAATACCGTCGCTTATTTTGGGAAGTAACCTAGGCTATTTCTTTAATTTAACTTGAGAGCCAAGACTCGCAAAGTTCTGCTACTAATGTTAGCTCTACAAGAAACTCTGCAAGATATTCTACTGGGTTCACCCACTGCTGAGATGCGGGGAGAAGACTTTTCCTTGAACAAATCTATTTGGCAGCAGTTCAGACGGTAGCCTATTTTCTCTCGTTGTTTCTGTCAGATCTGTTATAGAGTACTCAAGTGAGTATGTTAGTTGTGGGTGGAGTCTATTCCCTATGAAAGATAGAATGGGCTTCGGAGACTATCGACCATTTCTTGAAATCTGATTTATAGAATGAGCCGAAACATTCCTGGATTAGCCTCTGTGGTACAAGTATATACACCATATATCGCATGTTCCAATTTTTATTTTTTAAAGTTATTCATTAATGATTGTAGTTCGACTTGTAGTCCACTTTAACGGACTACATATTCAGTACTGCGAGGCACGGGTGGTTCTTGACCAATAAGATATCATCTCGTCTGTCTGGACATTTTTTGCAGATGGAAATACTGCCGCTGAAGACGAGCTAACATTAGCTTGCTAAGTTGAGAAGCCCACCCGACAAGGTCAGAAACTATGCTACGGTTAACCACATAAAGCAATTCTAGCTTTTAGTCCTTCAAGCTAGCTAGCTAACGTTATAAAACAGTGTTTAGAAATGAAGCTGTGTGCTACTGCTGGCTAACGTTATATGACAACGTTTGGAGACATGGCTGCTCGGAGAGAATTATGGGACGTGGAGTTTTTAAACAGTGCCAGCGCTGATATGTTCACAAAAAAATACTAAAACGTAAAATATACTCAAAGCTGGTCCACAAAAACAACATAGTTTGCGAACGGGCGTTATATTGAACAATCCGGGAAATTGACGGTAAGTAGAAATGGTTTAAAAGTAAGCTTTAGTTAATGTCTATGCTGTAAATGAATGGGGAATTTACTTCCGAAACCAGCGTGATGTAGTCACTTGAGTACTCTATAATTATAATTTTTTTAGAGGCCAAAAGGTCATTAATACAGAGAAAAATTGGGATTATAAGCCACGCCCCCCAAAAACATATCACCCAGTGACATCACAGCAGATATCTTTGCTTGGCCTTGCCACGGTGAAGTGACTGAGTTAATACAGTAAAAAAAATTTACATCAATGTTGACTTACTAGAAACTATCCAAATTAAGATGAGCTAAGTTTATAACCATACATTAATGGTAATGTAGTTTAATTAGGCTATCAAAGCTGTTATGTAGGCTTGTAAGATAGCAAAACTGCACTAAAAGTGCCACAAACTCATGCAGCACGAATTATGCATAATTTAGGAAATGGTGGTATCTATCTAATGTATTTCTCCTCCAGTCGGTTGTAAGTGTGTTGGGTCAGTCACGTGGGGTGTCTCAGTGACTGTTTAAATGAGCACCTTGCTGAATTTGTATGTACACAGTCATTATTATGTGAAAAGCTAAAGAAATTGTTATGATCCGTGGACAGGAACCCAAAAGCAGGCAGGAGTGCAAAAAAACCGAAGTTTATTGTCCAAGGCACGGTACAAAAACAAGATCCAAAAGGGAAGTCAAAACGGGCAGGGGTCGGTAACGGGAAGGCTCGGCAGAGGTACAAGACAGAATCCAAGGACAGGGTCGCGAGAACACGGACTGAGGTCAATAACCAGGAAATCAAAACTCGAAACAAGACTGATAAACAAACAGAAACAAAAACCTACAACGACACGAACACTGACTCGGGAAAAAACACTGAAACAAATTTACTCGGGAGAAAACAGGCAACAGACTACGCTTGAAAATTTAGTTTGACGAACTTGCCACGAGGTACTAAGACTACAGGTATAAATGCGTGTGTAGACAGGTGCAGACAATAGCTTGAGAATAGCAGGAAATGGAAAACAGCTTGAGAGAAATGAGACACGTAACAAGGCAATTAGTAAATCGTTAGTAGTTATCCTATCCTTGCCCTGACGTTAGTAGATTAGTTAACAAGACAATGACTGGATACGTAAGGAAACATTAAGCAGCCGTGGAAACGTGATGAGAACTAGATTGTTAGATTGTGTTAGTAATAATTCTATTAAACCCTGACGTTAGTAGATTAGTTAACCACACCCATGTTTAGCCAGTTAGTAATCCTGTAAATCCTATATAATAATTAGTAGTGCAGGGTAATGCGAACGTAGCGTACAGAAACGAAAGTCAAACTCCGTGAGAGGAAGCGAGAGACAGCACAGAACGCAAGGCTGCGGAAAACATGGAAAAATGTATGTACACGAAACCACAAATAATCAGAAACAATTACCTAAATGAAAATACAACACAGACAGACTCAGAACATAACAGAAATATATTAAATAAACTTTAATCAGACAAATTACTGTGGTGATTTTAATCAATAGATAGATAATGTTCCATATGGTTTTTGGTGAATTTATAGTTTTGCAGGCGTGAAAATGAGGGCCGCTCTCTCCAGAGGTTGTCACCTATGCAAAAGGTCTGGGGGAAAAAAGAATAAGAATAAAAAGGAGAAAAAACTGCAAAATAACCGACGTTTGGGGCTTTATTGTGTGGATGTGTGAAGTTGTACCCAAATTCTGTGTCTTTACGTGAGGTCAGAACGTGCAGAAGTTAATGTTTTTAAGGGCTGATAGTCTGTGGTGGCCTGCGGTCAGGAATTCGGAACAGGCGCAGGGCGCCTCGGACAGGAACAGGCGCCTCGGACAGGAACAGGCGGGGGCGTGCGGTCAGGAACAGGCACGGGGGCCTGCGGTCAGGAACTCGGAACAGGCGCAGGGCGCCTCGGACAGGAACAGGCGTGGGGGCGTGCTGTCAGGAAGTCGGAACAGGTGCGGGGCGCCGCGGACAGGAACAAACTGGAACAGGTGTGGGGCCCCGCAGTCAGGAACAAGCGCGGGGGGGCGTGGTCAGGGGCAGGCATTCAGCCTGGGGACAGGCACGGGTGCCTGGGTAGGAACAGGGGAGCCTGGGTAGGAACAGGAGGGCTGGGTAGGACGAGCCTGAGCTGGAGCCGCCAGGGGGTAGAAGACAGCCAAGACTGGCGGAACCGGGGAAAGGGTCCAAACAGACACCAGGGCAAACGGAGGAAAAGGGCAGGAAGCCAAACGGAGGGAAGGACAAAACAAAGCTGACGGGTGCAACACAAACTCACAAGCAAAGAGACAAGACGGTCTGGCCCCGAACAAAGAAACGGGGCAGACTAAATACAAAAACTGACAAGTACCGAACGAGAAACAGGTGGGGGGTAAACTAACGAGAAAACGAGAGGAAAACACAATGCAGGTGTGGGGAGTGAAAACACAAGTGGAGGGAGAAAGGAAAAACACGGGGTGGAATGCCAGACAAACAAGACCAGAACAGGAACACGGGACATGACAGTTATGCCATTTTCAAATAAAAATGAAATAAAGAACATTTGCTGATTTGGTCAGAATGATGGTTTTAATGTCACTGGCCCATTTTAGCTGAACAAGTGGCCCATTTTACCTGATCGAGGTCGGGTTGTTTAGGAGGGTGACATCTGACACTTAACTAGCTCTAGGAATGAAGCGTTTATTTTTTATTACATAATTTAAACATAGAATGATAGAGGAGACCTGACTTAATAAAAAAAGAAACACATTTGGAAGTTGTGCATCTATTTTGATGTGTTCTAGATGATTTGGTAAAAAGTGGCCCAATTGACCTGATATCACCCTGCTTGTTTCTTTGATAACAACTTGTAAACAATCTTCTTTTCCAGCAAACTAATAAAATGATGTTAACAGACAATATTAAATGACACCCGTTTTCATTCTGAAAGGTTTGTTTTATTAAAATTATACAAATTCTATTTGGCAAATAATTCACATATTCTCCATCAAAAATGTTTCTTTATATCGAGGGTAGGCCTATAATATAATACCGTCGCTTATTTTGGGAAGTAACCTAGGCTATTTCTTTAATTTAACTTGAGAGCCAAGACTCGCAAAGTTCTGCTACTAATGTTAGCTCTACAAGAAACTCTGCAAGATATTCTACTGGGTTCACCCACTGCTGAGATGCGGGGAGAAGACTTTTCCTTGAACAAATCTATTTGGCAGCAGTTCAGACGGTAGCCTATTTTCTCTCGTTGTTTCTGTCAGATCTGTTATAGAGTACTCAAGTGAGTATGTTAGTTGTGGGTGGAGTCTATTCCCTATGAAAGATAGAATGGGCTTCGGAGACTATCGACCATTTCTTGAAATCTGATTTATAGAATGAGCCGAAACATTCCTGGATTAGCCTCTGTGGTACAAGTATATACACCATATATCGCATGTTCCAATTTTTATTTTTTAAAGTTATTCATTAATGATTGTAGTTCGACTTGTAGTCCACTTTAACGGACTACATATTCAGTACTGCGAGGCACGGGTGGTTCTTGACCAATAAGATATCATCTCGTCTGTCTGGACATTTTTTGCAGATGGAAATACTGCCGCTGAAGACGAGCTAACATTAGCTTGCTAAGTTGAGAAGCCCACCCGACAAGGTCAGAAACTATGCTACGGTTAACCACATAAAGCAATTCTAGCTTTTAGTCCTTCAAGCTAGCTAGCTAACGTTATAAAACAGTGTTTAGAAATGAAGCTGTGTGCTACTGCTGGCTAACGTTATATGACAACGTTTGGAGACATGGCTGCTCGGAGAGAATTATGGGACGTGGAGTTTTTAAACAGTGCCAGCGCTGATATGTTCACAAAAAAATACTAAAACGTAAAATATACTCAAAGCTGGTCCACAAAAACAACATAGTTTGCGAACGGGCGTTATATTGAACAATCCGGGAAATTGACGGTAAGTAGAAATGGTTTAAAAGTAAGCTTTAGTTAATGTCTATGCTGTAAATGAATGGGGAATTTACTTCCGAAACCAGCGTGATGTAGTCACTTGAGTACTCTATAATTATAATTTTTTTAGAGGCCAAAAGGTCATTAATACAGAGAAAAATTGGGATTATAAGCCACGCCCCCCAAAAACATATCACCCAGTGACATCACAGCAGATATCTTTGCTTGGCCTTGCCACGGTGAAGTGACTGAGTTAATACAGTAAAAAAAATTTACATCAATGTTGACTTACTAGAAACTATCCAAATTAAGATGAGCTAAGTTTATAACCATACATTAATGGTAATGTAGTTTAATTAGGCTATCAAAGCTGTTATGTAGGCTTGTAAGATAGCAAAACTGCACTAAAAGTGCCACAAACTCATGCAGCACGAATTATGCATAATTTAGGAAATGGTGGTATCTATCTAATGTATTTCTCCTCCAGTCGGTTGTAAGTGTGTTGGGTCAGTCACGTGGGGTGTCTCAGTGACTGTTTAAATGAGCACCTTGCTGAATTTGTATGTACACAGTCATTATTATGTGAAAAGCTAAAGAAATTGTTATGATCCGTGGACAGGAACCCAAAAGCAGGCAGGAGTGCAAAAAAACCGAAGTTTATTGTCCAAGGCACGGTACAAAAACAAGATCCAAAAGGGAAGTCAAAACGGGCAGGGGTCGGTAACGGGAAGGCTCGGCAGAGGTACAAGACAGAATCCAAGGACAGGGTCGCGAGAACACGGACTGAGGTCAATAACCAGGAAATCAAAACTCGAAACAAGACTGATAAACAAACAGAAACAAAAACCTACAACGACACGAACACTGACTCGGGAAAAAACACTGAAACAAATTTACTCGGGAGAAAACAGGCAACAGACTACGCTTGAAAATTTAGTTTGACGAACTTGCCACGAGGTACTAAGACTACAGGTATAAATGCGTGTGTAGACAGGTGCAGACAATAGCTTGAGAATAGCAGGAAATGGAAAACAGCTTGAGAGAAATGAGACACGTAACAAGGCAATTAGTAAATCGTTAGTAGTTATCCTATCCTTGCCCTGACGTTAGTAGATTAGTTAACAAGACAATGACTGGATACGTAAGGAAACATTAAGCAGCCGTGGAAACGTGATGAGAACTAGATTGTTAGATTGTGTTAGTAATAATTCTATTAAACCCTGACGTTAGTAGATTAGTTAACCACACCCATGTTTAGCCAGTTAGTAATCCTGTAAATCCTATATAATAATTAGTAGTGCAGGGTAATGCGAACGTAGCGTACAGAAACGAAAGTCAAACTCCGTGAGAGGAAGCGAGAGACAGCACAGAACGCAAGGCTGCGGAAAACATGGAAAAATGTATGTACACGAAACCACAAATAATCAGAAACAATTACCTAAATGAAAATACAACACAGACAGACTCAGAACATAACAGAAATATATTAAATAAACTTTAATCAGACAAATTACTGTGGTGATTTTAATCAATAGATAGATAATGTTCCATATGGTTTTTAGTGAATTTATAGTTTTGCAGGCGTGAAAATGAGGGCCGCTCTCTCCAGAGGTTGTCACCTATGCAAAAGGTCTGGGGGAAAAAAGAATAAGAATAAAAAGGAGAAAAAACTGCAAAATAACCGACGTTTGGGGCTTTATTGTGTGGATGTGTGAAGTTGTACCCAAATTCTGTGTCTTTACGTGAGGTCAGAACGTGCAGAAGTTAATGTTTTTAAGGGCTGATAGTCTGTGGTCATTTCTGAAAAGTGCCAAACTCTCTGTGCTGTATAGGTTTGGGGCATGCCCCACCAAGCCGTAACTTAGCGGATGGCATACCTGCCATCCCAATACCAATAAGTGTATCTTTTATAGTTTGATGGAAAAGGAATTATTGATTTAGTTATAATTGTGTTAAATTTGAATTCTATGAATTCTTTTTTTTCATCATTCAAGTGTTTTTTTAAATTGGCAATTAAAACTAGGTTAGTTTCTGTATTGTTTGTCACATGCACCCATTGTTTACATGCTAGTAAATGGAAATTGTAGGTGCCAAAAAGGCATATGTGACTTTTTTGCCATAATTTTCTATTAAGTTTTGGGATATTTAATTGTAAAAATATTGTTTGGTTAGTACTAATTATTTTATATATATATATATATATATATATATATATATGTGTGTGTGTGTATGTTTGTGGTTCCAATGTTATGGTTGAAAGTTAATACAGCTGTTGAAAGTTTGATGAAAATTTATCTTGGCTCCTCTGTACCAAATGCGACTTACAAACTACTTCTTCCAAGCCCTCGGCAGAATATTGAGACAATTGTTTTTGTAATTGTCTTAAGGGTCTATAAATATTAGGGTAAACCCCCAAGGTGATGAAAAAAGCTTTGGTCTGTTTTTGTTTAAGTACACACATGCAACTGCTGTAGGCTCTATGAGAGAGTGTAAAGATAAAGGTTGATTCTTCAGGGCTTCACTGTTTTTGCAGTCACATCACTTTTTGCTCTTTGGTTTTACTTTTTTTGTTTTGTTTACCTCACCAGTTAAATATGTGTTTAAAATAACTTTGCTTTGTCTGCTTTTTTAATGGATTCATAAGTGGAACTAAAACTGTTCTGGAAACATCACTGTGGCTACAAGATGCCATTTTATGAGGCGACAGATGTACGTCAGTGAGAAACAGCACTTCCTGAGTTACTTGCAAAAGTTTTTATCCCAGCCTGGCCACTAGTGGGCTCCCTTGGATCATAGTGCTCATTATTTGGTGAAAATGTGGAAAGTGCAGAGGTTTTTATTTCCAGACTGGTTCATACTTAAAAAGTGTCACCAGAAATAAAGCATGGTTCCACTCATTTTATTAATTATTCAGTTTTGCTAATTCATACCCACATGTTTTAAGCCATTGGGCCAATTTTAAAAAACACTTTTCTGTAAGGAAGCTACTCTGACATGGGAACTCCAAATTAATGTTCCATTTTGTTGAAATAATGAATTTGGACTAAAGGGAAGAAAAATCAGATGGAAAATGTTGTAATTATTACTAAATCACATCAAGTAACACTACAGATTTCTGCCATATGCACAGTGCCCACCAGAATTATTGGCAACCCTGAAAAATATAAAAATGTCTGTCATTCATAAGCATGACCTTACACTCAAAATATGAGAGAAATCTAAGATTCTCTCAAAAAAATAAAGACTATAGTTATAAACTAAACTAAAAGTAAGTAAAGTTAGTACTAAAAGTATATTCCCGTACATATTTTATTTTTTTGAGCAAAAAAAGATTCTGAGGAATCTTTAGGAACTATTATGTGGTCTCTTCCTGTTTCACTGAGGTATAAGTATGAAGTGACACACAGACCAACACCCCTTAGACATCCATCATGGGGAAGATCAGAGAACACATAAATTACATGACACAAAAGGTTGTTGACCTTCATAAATCAGGCAATGGCTATAGAAAAATAGCTTCATGTATAAATCTATTTATGTATACAAACTATTTCCACCAGTAGGGCAATAATTAAGAAGTTATTGGAGCAACTGAAGCTGTGAACCTGCCTGGAAGAGGATGCAAATGTAGTTTTCCCCCAAACAGTGAGCAGGATGGTTTGAGAGGCAAACATTTCTCCAAGGGTCACAGTTGGAGAATTTCAGAGGTTGGTTGCATACTAGGTACAATTAGACGCCACTTATACCCCAACAAGCTATTTAGAAGATTTGCCAGAAGAAAGCCTCTGCTGTCATCATACCACAAATGTAATGCCTGAAGTTTTACTAAATATTACCGGAATTTAGATGGGAAACGGGTGCCATGGTCAGACGAAATGAAAATTTTGCTTTTTGGCAATAAATACCAAAGGTGGGTTTGGCATAATAACAGGCATAGTTATGTAGAAAATAACCTTATCCTCACTGTGAAGTATGGTGGTGGATCTGTGATGTTGTGTGTTGTTTTTCTCCAAAGGCCCCAGGGACCTTATTGTGTATGTATATATGGGTGGTTGACTTGACGCTCCATTTTTGTGTTTACGGTGACAAATATAAATAATAATTGGTAAAGTTTTATTAAAATATGTTTTTATTAACAACTTCCTTTTCTAAAACTAATACATCTGTAATTCATGATCGTTATAATTCAAGTATGTTAATATTTTGTTTGAAACATAACCATTGTCCACTGGTGTGACTGTCCGGGGTAACATTGCAGATTTTCAAATGACTGTAATTAAATAAAAAATAAGACCAAATACATTAAATTACTTTTATACATATAATAACAGTGTTTACTTTATGAAACTATAGGTTATAAGTCTTCATGTCCCCACTCCAAATAGTTATATCACATTACTTTTTGTCCGCAAATCTAATGTCCACCTAGTGTGACACCATTCTGTGAATATAGAACAGGCATTCATTTGGGCATCCCATTACTGCGAAGGGTCCTTCTTCATCCAGGAAGTACAGTAGACATCACTGAAGGTCATGTACTGAGCACAAGGTGAGTTCTGACTCAGATATTTATCAAATATTGCTTTTTCTGTGCACTGTTGGAAATGGGATCAATGACGTAGTCCTTTGGTGTGACATAATTAAAGTATTGATATAAACATTTTCATAAATTTATATTAGTTGACTTTTAAAAATAATGGAAACCTTAGACTGTAATGTTGGATTGAAGACTCTCTGTCATATAGCTAGGCCGCAAACTGACCATGTAACTGAAAATGTCCACTGGTGTGACAGCACTGTCCTATAGTGTGACATGAATCAGCGTCACACTGGTGGAAATGGCCATCACACCAGTGGACGTAGGCTTTATAAAGGGGTGCAAACTCATCAGGGGTGCATAGCTAGGTAGCTAGTCTACCGCTAATCGCTAGGAACTACCCACTGAATCATATGGCTAGAAAGCTAGGCTAGAATAATCAGTCTAGCTAGATAGTTAATTAGCTAGCAAATAAGCAGAATCCCCCCCAACCTCCCTCCCTCCCTCCCTCTCATCCTCCCTCCCTCTCAAACTCCCTTCCTACCTCCATCCCAAACTCCCTCCCTCTCAACCTCCCTCCACCCACCCAAACTCCCTCCCTCCCAAACTCCCTCCCTTTCAACCTCCCTCCCAAACTCCCTCCTCCCTCCCAACCTATAATAGCAAATTGTCCACTGTAGTGGTTTTTGTATTTTCCTTTCAACTTTTGCCCTTTTCTCTCTTTCTCTCTGCATTGGAGGACACTGCAAGTAAAACAGTCCTACTCTGTTTCATTTAGGCTAGTTTGAGATCCAGGCAGAAGGTCTGAGAGCCAGGCTGAGGCAGATAATGATGAGCAAGGACAGGACCAGAAAGTACAGGAATAGGTTGAATGCAGATCCTAGGTGGAGAGAGGACATCTTGAGAGAGAGACGCACAAAGTAAATTTAACGAGCTACCAAGAATGATCATAGCCTAAGCATTGAAACGTTTCATTACATGATCAGAAATACTTTGTTATTTCACAATAGTTAAGGTTTCATCATTTTTTCTGCAGATATCAGGAGAAAAAAGCATGTGGACAAATTGTTACCCTCAGTGTGAAGTCTATGTCAGCAGCAACAAGAAAGAAGCTACAAGAAAAATGGAGAAAGTCAAAAAGGAGATGTAGGGCAAGGGACAAGGCCACTAAGGCTGTACTTGAACTTACTCCAGAGTCACCTCAGGCTCATGATCAACCGTCTGATCATGAAGAGGTCAATGAAGCCCCAGTACCTGTTTTGTGCAGCACACCATCACATTCACCCAAAGAGATACAACGTCCACCGAAACCCAAGAGAGTAAAACAAAACTCTGCTGTGAAAAAACAGCTGAAGAAGCTATGGATCCAAAATGAGAAGTTAATGAAGCAACTTAAAGCAGAAAAAAGAAAAGCTGAGAAGTTTAGAAGAAAGAATCAACGCCTCGTCCAAAGACCGAACATGGATAAAAATGCATCACGAACAAAACGGTCAAAACGAGTGGAGTCCTTCTTAATAAGAGACGAGAACAGCAGGCTTCTCCCTGGGAAAAAAGACACTATTGGTAGGAAAGAGAAAATGCAGAGGAGAGTACTAGCAAAATCCTTAGTTGACTTGCACAAAGAGTACAACCAGACATGTGAAGCACAACATGGAATGTCTTACAGACAGATTGTACGCTATAGGCCATTATTTGTCACAGAAGCCAGATCAAATGATCGCAATACATGCGCCTGCTACCAACATGAGAACATGCGGCTCCTTATTGATAGCTTGTCACAGAGGGGTATACTACCTTCAAAAAGCCTATCATCTCTCCTCTCTAGCATAACCTGTAATACTGAAGACATCAAATTCATGGACCGCACATGCACCGAGTGCTACTTTGATGAAATCCAGTTTGCAGCATATAATGCAGAAGATCGAGCCAGATGGGAACACTGGACGAAGGAAGACGTGGTGGTTTGGGACAAAACATACAAAAACGTGGTGAAGAAAACAAAAACTGGTACAGTGGGACAACTTGTTCAGGAATTCCATAGAGAGCTCGAGGGCATTGCCATCCACCATTTCAACTGGCTTCACCAGGCCCAGAAGTTCAGGCATCTCAAAGAAAACCTGAAAGACAACGAAATGGTTCTGCATGTGGATTTCTCTGAAAATTATGCCTGTAAATTGAATACAGAGATTCAGTCATTTCATTTTGGAGGAAACCGGCAGCAGGTATCCATCCATACAGTAGTGGCTTACACATCAACAGGGTCACAGTGTTATGCCACAATCTCTGACTCTGTCAGCCACAATGAACGTGCAGTGTGGGCCCATATCAAACCTGTGGTACATGAAATGATGCAAAACTCTTCCCAAAAGATTGACACTCTTCATATGTTGAGCGATGGTCCAGTCACGCAGTATCGAAATAAGGCAAACTGTTACCTGTTAAGCAGTGTACCCTATACTTGGGGGCTCAAGCACATAACTTGGAATTACTCGGAGAGAGCCCATGGTAAGGGTGCACCCGATGGAGTTGGGGGAGCAGTGAAACGGATGGCAGACAACCATGTCCATGGGGGCAAAGACCTACAAAGTCCAAAGGACTTGTATGAATTCCTCATCAATAGAGAAGTCGAGAACATCCGATTCAAATGGATAGACAAAATTGACATCGAGGTCTTCAATGAAATGTTGCCACCATCAGTGCCAAAAGTGCCTGGAATTCTGAATACGCACCAGATACTTTCCTTCTCTCCAGGAGAGATCTACTATAGGGGTCTCAGCTGCTTCTGCAGCTACCCAGAGATGTGCGAGTGCTTCACACCAACAAAGATGAGGCTCAACAATTCTTCCGCAGATTCTGAACTGCATGCTAACAAAATCCCAGTCCCAGATAGTCCCAGTAGTGATGAAGAAGACAGTGAAGAGTACACTGTGGGAAGATTTGTCATAGTCAGCTATGACAACAAGCCATTTGTAGGTCAGATCACGAAACTACATGCTGAGAGCGTTGAGGTCAATTGCATGGTTCAAGTTGGAAAGAAAAATGTATTCAAGTGGCCTGCCATGCCAGTAATGCAAGTAATAGTTCAGGAGGGTGAAAAACTGACTCGGGGTGAAATGTCCGGGGTGCTGAGCAGGGTGGGTGGAGGGGGTCCGGAGGAGGGAAACTAGGACAGGACAGCGGCGCAGGAGTGACCGTTCAGGTGGACGGCGGCGCAGACAGGACCGCCCCGGTGGACGGCGGCGCAGGAGTGACCGCTCAGGAGGACGGCGGCGCAGGAGTGACCGCTCAGGAGGACGGCGGCGCAGGAGTGACCGCTCAGGAGGACGGCGGCGTAGGAGTGACCGCTCAGGAGGACGGCGGCGCAGACAGGACCGCTCAGGAGGACGGCGGCGCAGACAGGACCGCTCAGGAAGACGGCGGCGCAGACAGGACCGCTCAGGAGGACGGCGGCGCAGACAGGACCGCTCAGGAGGACGGCGGCGCAGACAGGACCGCTCAGGTGGACGGCGGCGCAGACAGGACCGCTCAGGTGGACGGCGGCGCAGACAGGACCGCTCAGGTGGACGGCGGCGCAGACAGGACCGCTCAGGTGGACGGCGGCGACGGCTGCATCGCTCAGGACAGGAGGTTAGCGGGCTCGGCCGCTCAGGACAGGAGGTTAGCGGGCTCGGCCGCTCAGGACAGGAGGTTAGCGGGCTCGGCCGCTCAGGACAGGAGGTTAGCGGGCTCGGCCGCTCAGGACAGGAGGTTAGCGGGCTCGGCCGCTCAGGACAGGAGGTTAGCGGGCTCGGCCGCTCAGGACAGGAGGTTAGCGGGCTCGGCCGCACAGGACAGGAGGTTAGCGGGCTCGGCCGCTCAGGACAGGAGGTTAGCGGGCTCGGCCGCTCAGCACAGGAGGTTAGCGGGCTCGGCCGCTCGAGAGGAGGCGTGGAACGGGACGTGACTGGTGGCGTGGAACAGGACGGGACTGGTGGCGTGGAACGGGACGGGACTGGTGGCGTGGAACGGGACGGGACTGGTGGCGTGGAACGGGACGGGACTGGTGCCGTGGAACAGAATGGACCAGAAGACCCGGGACCGGACAAGGCTGGAACCGGACGGGGCAGGAGACATGGACCGGGCAGGGACAGGAGGCATGGACCGGGGAGGGACTGGAGGCATGGACCGGAGAGGGACTGGAGGCATGGACCGGGGTGGGACAGGAGAGCTGGAACGGAACCGGACCGGAGAGCAGGAACGGGACTGGACTGGTGGCGTGGAGCGGGACGGGACCGGTGGCGTGGAACGGGACGGGACAGGAGGCGGGGCCCGGGACGGGACAGGAGGCGGGACCCGGGACGGGACAGGAGGCGGGGCCCGGGACGGGACAGGAGGCGGGGCCCGGGACGGGACAGAAGAGCTGGAACGGAGCTGAACCGGAGAGCTGGAACGGGACTGAGCAGGTGTGGGACGGAACGGGACAACAATGGATCCTTCGTCAACGGGTAGCCGAGCCCGTTGATGGAGCCGGGAACCAGGACCCCATCGTTTACGCCTGGACCCATAGTTACCCGGGCACAGGGCTAGACGGGTTCCCGCGAATGATGGTTGGGGTTTGCATTTAGACTCGGAGCTGGTTGGTTGGAGTGAAATAACTCCGAGCCTAATGGAGTGGGGGCTGGGTTGAGGAGTCCATGGTGGTGGGTGGTGGTCGGCATGACGGTGAGCGAATTCCATATTCCGCTCCCATATGCCCATCAGGTACTGGTCGTAACAACTTGCGTCGAAGAAGGGATCCTCCTGGAACTCCATGGTTGGAAGCCTGCTGGGTCCCAACGTGGCGAGTTCGTACTGTCACGATCCGTAGGACAGGAACCCAAAAGCAGGCAGGAGTGCGACAAACAAGGTTTATTTTCCAGGCAACGGAACAAAAACAGGGTCCAAAAGGGAAGTCAAAACGGGCAGGGGTCATTAACGGGAAGGCACGGTAGAAGTACAAAAACGAGATTCAAAAGCAGGGTCGCGAGAACACAGACTGAGGTCAAAACCGGAAAAGCAATCAGATAGAAAACGAAAACTCGACTAACACACAAAACAAAAACTCGGAACAAACAAAACAAAAACTCGGAAGATACAGATAACTGGGATACTATAACACGACAGGCAGAAAGACAAGGCTATAATAATTCTTGTGTGACGAACTCGCGACGAGGGACAAAGACTACTGGTTTAAATGCATGTGTAGACAGGTGCAACACTTAGCTTGAGAATAGCAGGAAATGGAAAACAGCTTGAGAGAACTGAGACACATAACAAGGCGATTAGTAATTCGTTAGTAGTTATCCTATCCTAGCCCTGACGTTAGTTAACAAGACAATGACTGGATACGTAAGGAAACATTAAACAGCTGTGGAAACGTGATGAGAACTAGATTGTTAGATTGTGTTAGTAATAATTCTATTAAACCCTGACGTTAGTAGATTAGTTAACCACACCCGTGTTTAGCCAGTTAGTAATCATGCAAGTCCTATATAAGAATTAGTAGTGCAGGGTAATACGAACGAAGCGTACAGGAACGAAAGTAAAACTCTGTGAGAGGAAGCGAGAGAGACAGCACAGAATGCAAGGCTGCGGAAAACATGGAAAAATGTATGCTTCAGAAACTGACAATACTAAACATGACAGAAATACAAAACACAGACTCAGAACATAACACAGAAGGTCTGAGAGCCAGGCTGAGGCAGATAATGATGAGCAAGGACATGACCAGAAAGTACAGGAATAGGTTGAATTTAGAAATTAGATTTATTATTATTATTAAGAACCACAGGCTATATTTTGCTGTATTTTATTAATGAGTTCTTTAATGAATTTGACCAAAAAAGTAGTTCTTTTGGTCAATTCCGTTTATATCGTTATGATGTGAAATGCTGTTATGGCTATTAGCCAAATCTTTTTTTTTTAATGGCAGTGTTGGTTCTGATGTTCAGAATGTGTTAACTGTAACCAGAGAGAATACAGATGAAATAATAAAGGAGATTTTGTACAAAACTTGGCATATATTGTATGTTGTCCAATGGTGTGACAGAATGTCCTGTGGCGTGACAAACAGAAAAATAAGGGAAAAGGGCATTATGATGTACAAATTCCTGAGAAAAGTGTTGAATAGAATAATAATAATATCATCACAATGCACATGTAAAGATGGAATGAAGTTCCATCAGGTTTGATACTAATTATAATGAATATAACCCAAACGTTTATGAAAAGTCCCTATGTGTACATCATATAGTAGGATAATAACATGATTATGAATTTACATTGGTTACTGTTGTTGTGGAAATATAATCAGGACAAATTGATAATGGTAAAGCATATTTTTCTTCTCTGTCTGACAATCTCTGAATTAAATATTATCATTACAAATGATGTCACACCAGAGGACAATAATTAGGACTACCACACAAAAAAGTTAATATAATGTGAAATAAATAAGGAAATGGATGGGGTCTCACTCAGTTTTGAGTTATTCACATATTGAGTAATACAACTATATGTAATTTGACATACATTTTTGGAAAAAAAAAATTTCCACTTTGGATTTGAGTTCACGCCAACCACCCATATATATATATGTCTGTCATTATTAAAGTAAGGAGACCAATCACCAAAAAATGTAATTTAGATGTACTTATCTTATCATAAAAGTAGGTTATTTGACTATTCACTTCATTCTCTGATGTCACGAGCCCCTAACAGGTAACTAGTGCAGCCAGCACTTCAAACAGAGAAATACAATGGGGCCCTATTGGCGTAAATGTGTCGAGATCTCTTTGCTTTTGATGCCAAGTATCATCGAAGCTGTCTTGCACATTACATCTCTGATAGAAATGTGGCTGCAGCTAAACTAAAGCATCTAAATGAGGAAAAAGTGTCCACCCATGACAAGGCCTTCCATGCACTCATTGAAGAAATTGACCAGACATTTTTATCGCAGGACATGGCTGTAACATCGCTGAGTTCCCTCACAGAAAACTTTGACAACAACCTTAAAATGCTCTCCACTGATGTGACTAAATATGCTTCACGGAAGTTGAAGAAGAAGCTGCTGAAGCACTACAAAGACAAACTTTGTTCAACCAATTTACCCATTGGCCTTGCTATGAGGGAGGCTGCTCTACTCAAAGAAAAGGAAACAAAGGAGTGATAGTGAATTTGGAATGTCATCCAACGATGTCTGAAACTCACATATTACACATGGCAGCAGGTGTATTGAGAAAAACCATGGCAGAGGTACAGCAAGACCCTGGCTTTTATGAGAGCAGTGAACATCTGTCTTTTCGTTCATGTCAGGGTTATGTACCCAACATTCTCTATGACTTTGTGAACTAGCGTGTGGATAAAAATGCACATACAACTGTCTAAACATGTGAGGAGCCTTCATCAAAGGAAAATCTCCATGTAATTGCAATCTGCCAAGACATCATTGCACAATGCCGCCAGATGCACACCCCCATAACACTAGGGCTTGCCATTATGCTACATCATGAATTTGGAAGCAAGGCACTCATCAATCAGTTAAATGCTATGGGTCACTGTGTTTCATACAATGAAGTCAGGCAGTTTCTCACATTTGGCTCTGCTGAACAAATCACAAGGAATGAAGGCACCTACATACCCACTGGCCTCAGTGGAATCTCAGATCATGGTATGATTGATGCTGCAATTGACAATTTTGATCAAAATGAGGAGACTCTGGATGGAAAGCAGACCACTCATGCGATGGCCACAGTTATATACAAACAAGGTCAGACCACAACAGAAGTCCATCGTCTTGCCAGGATTCCACAGAAGTCCCTTGAACAACTATGATGTAGATGGAGAAGAGCTCCACAGGTAGGCTGACCATATTTACTTTTGTGTATTGTCAATGTTTATTCAATTAAGTCTATTATATTAGTTTGTTTTTCAAAGTATGTATGATGGCACAACTAAGTCATGTTTATTTAATTTATTGTCTAGATACTCAAGACCACCCGTCAGACCAGAGCCTCAAGCCATACATGAGCCATCACATCACTTCTGAATGCAAAAAGTGACATCTCCACACCAGCTAGAAAGAGCGACACAATGGAAGCTGGCCCGGATCATCAAGGGGAAAGAACAGCATGTCCCATCCTGGTCTGCGTTCAATGCACTCATCACAGATAAGTCACCTCCAGTCGTCGCTGTGCGATACATGCCTTTCATAAGAGCTTCACTAACTGATTATTCCACAATCTACACAGCACTGATTCGCCTTTCACAGCTCTCTGCACAACTGGGGCAAAAGCATATTCTTGTAACTGCCGACCTTGTAATTTATAGCAAAGCCCAGGAGATTCTGTGGAGCAAACCACCTTCTCTTCATGAAAAGGTAACAATGTGACTGGGAGGCATGCACATCACTATGGGTTATCTTGCAAGCATTGGCAAGCTCTATGGAAATGGTGGACTGCTGTCCATTTTCATTGAGTCAGACGTATATGGTGAGAACACTGCTCGACAAATGCTCCAAGGCAAACAGCTGTCAAAGGGGGTAAGAAGCTTGAAGATCAACCTAGAAGCTCTCTTTCAACTCTTTTGGAAAGCAATGATGTCATGGACAGAATAACAAGAACAGGAATCATTTACCCCAAGGTTGGAACTGCTGAAGGATGTACAACATTCATTCCATGCCAAAGACAGGGCATCAACAAAACAACTCGTCAAAGAAATAGAAGATCATTGATGAAGTCATGAAGTCAGCTCACAACAGCAGGAAGTAAGCAGTCTGCCAACTTTGCTTACTGGGTCACATTCATGCAAGGAGTGGACCTGCTGTTGAGAATGCTGCGGGCAGAGAGAGATGCAGACTTTCAACTTCACTTTACATTACATTACAGTCATTTAGCAGATGCTTTTATCCAAAGCGACATACAGTAAGTGCACACAGAAACGTCATCGAAGTAACTACAGAACAGATAAGATAAAGCACATCCTTCCCATAAAGTAGCAGCTATCCCTAGTAATGAACATTGAATGCAGTTCACAGTAAACTGGGTAAATCAGCTCTACTACAATTCTATTCTAAATATTATAAACTTCAATACACAGTTAAACAAGAACAAGTACCATGAGAGGTCCTAGATAAGTATCAGGGACCAAGTAACACTTGAACTGTATGGTGGAAGTTTTACAGTGGTTCAGAGCTGCTGGAAGAAACAACTATTCCAAGTACTTCAGCAACAGCAACCAGAGTCATACAAGTTCCTGCAAGAAGGTGGCTTTGTTGCGTGGTGGTCTGACGAGCAGAGCTTCAACTGTGTGGAAACTGACCAGGCACTGGAGCAAACGATCAACCGTGAGGGCAAGAGTGAAGGTAGAGTTGTTGGTTTCACACTTAAGAAAGGGGCTCTCACAAGATGGTTGATGACACGGCATGTGACAACAGAATATGTGGATGCCATGAAAGAGCTTTGTGGCAAAAATGCCCAAGGTTCACAAACCCACAAAGAGCATGAATCCTCCAGAACCAGCCGAGATGAGACAGACATACAAAAGATCATGGACATTGTGGAGGAAAACCAAAACCCCTTTGATGTGGATAGTGTTCCTGAAGAGCTTGTAAACATTGTCACTGGTCAAGCTGCCTCTGAAAAGGTGGAAAAAGGTTTGTCCTGTTTCCTTGAAGATGCACAACACCAAAACCAACTGTTCATAGAGCAGCACCTTGCAAAGGACACAAGAACAAAGTTTCTGGGAACCAGAGAAAAGAAAATGCTCTTTCATTTTTGTAGACATGAAAGCACCTGTACTGAAAACAAGTCTGGACAGCATCGGATAGACTCAGAGGTTATTTTCAGGAGACTTCTAGCAGTTTAAAGTCAAAGAGATGTGTCCATGGAGAACATGTTGTTTCACGAGTTAGCTGCTGTACCACCTGCTTTGTTCTATGATAATGGCAGGATGAAAAAAACCTCCAAAGCTGACCTAGCCAAGAAGGTAGCGTCGATTGTGACAAGTGAGTACCACTTACCTGATGTAACAGGACCATCTGCATACATCATAGATGGTATAGCATTACTTCAGAGTCTGAATGAAGCAAGATTTCAAACTTTTAATGACCTTGCGGAATGCTTCCTCAAAAGAATCTTTTCATTGCTATTGGGAGAGGAAAAAATCAATTGCGTTGCCTAGGATTTTGACCGATATGACCACCAAAACTCCATCAAGCAACAAGAGAGACAAAGACATGGAGCAGTTAAAGATGCAGAACCATCACATGTGATCTCAGGGCACACAAAAGTGCCAAATTACAAGAGGTACTTGACAAGCAGTGGCAACAAGGCTACGCTGTCTGCTTTTGTTTGCAATTACATAACAAGCTCAGGTCCACATAGACTCACTGAGGAAGAGACGATCATCTTGGCCGGAGGTATTGAATATGCAGAAGAAACCAAAACCATGGAGAAGGACAGAGTGGAGAGCCTAGCCGATTTGATGAGTGATCAAAAAGAGGCTGACACCAGGATAGTGCTACATGCCATCCACCTCGCCAAGACATACACAAGAGTCATCATCAAGTGTGATGACACTGACGTCCTTGTGTTGCTCTTGTATTATGCAAGTTGCAGCATGTTTGGGTCAGCTTCGGTCCTAATGCACAAAGGCCATACAGGCAAAGAGAAGCTTGTGCCAATCAATACAATATGCGAAAAGCTGGGGAAAGCCTTCTGCCAGTGCATTCCAGCTTGCCATGCACTGACGGGCTGTGATACGATGAGCAGTTTTTTCAAAATAGGAAAAACAACTGCTTTCACTTCAGAAGCACTTGGAAGAGCTGAAAGGCCTAAGTTACTTTGGCTTGACAACAAATCTTGAGTCATTGCCTGTAGCCAGACGTTACGCACTTGTTTTGTATGACCACAAGAAGAATGAGTAAGGGGATCAGTGTACCACTCTGGATGAGTTGAGGTATGTACTGGCATCCACCTCAGACATGCCTGCCT
>JAKUDI010000064.1:0-25000 GCA_022702515.1 Ilyophis sp. 1 JC-2022
ATACATTTTGAAGAGTGAGTAACCATGAATTATTTATGTTTGTTGAGCTAAGGTATATAACGGGTAGGAAACCCTGGTCCTAGAGTTTGTGCCATCCAAACCTATGACTATAACTGGATTCATTTGAATTAATCAGGTTTAATGCATGCAGGTGACCATGTGCTGGAGGCAGTATGTTTCACCATTCCGAATATTCAGGCTCTTTTAATCATCCCATCAAACTCTTGCCATCAAGCGCAGATGGAACAAAAACCAGAAATGTCACCGGCCAGTAGCAGCTTAGGTATTAAGTGTTTAATATTTCTTGTACCATGTTCACATTTGGATGTGAAACTCAGAAAGTGACTGCAGTGGACGTTTAATATATTTTGGGGGGGGGCGAAGCAGCAGGTTGCTGGGGGGCAGGAAAGGCATCGTCCCCCTCTGCCCCTGTCTTGTGCCTACATCCAGCCCAGCTTGCAGCTGCATTGTATTGGGAAAAAATGGTGCACTTGTGCTATTATTGGAGATCAGAGCAGGGGCCAGAAAAGTGTTTAATTGCCCAAAATATGATTCATGAGAAATTGGGCAGTATTGCGCCCCCATGATTCAGTAATGGTGTTGAAAATGAGTGTGAACGCTGTATAACCCATCTTCTGGTTTTTTTCCCAGAAATCTTTTTAGATTTTTTGGGGAATCTTAGCTTCCCCTGGCCTCTTAATAGCACCACCTATGCGAGCCAGAAAATAAAGCTCAGCATAGAGCATCGCATCAAATTACCTAGCTCAATAAGCTCGTTTACATTCCTCACTCTTGGTCTTGTCTCACTGGGTCTCAAGGTGAACTTGTTTCATAAATATGAACGTGTAACACAGGACGGGGTATGACCTCGGTTCTTGCGCTAAGGTGCCATGATGGTACGCAAGGCGATCTCCGGGACGTCTTGGATAAATGGGCCTCAAAAGCTCATTACTTTTCATAGACTCTGAGCTGAGGACTTGCACACTTGCAGGGGATAATTTTATGCACTTTGCTTGCAGTGGCGATGAGAGTGGTTTAGCATCAGACCGCCACTGCTATGTGAATGTAGCGGGATGCACTGAAGTGTAATAAAACTAAGCTGAACCGAATCTTACATTAGTCTGTGGTGTGCTCTCTCTTTCTCTCACTCTCTCTTTGTCTTTCGCTCTCTCTCTCTCTTTCTCTCTCTCTCACATGCAGGTAGAGGACTGGAAATCCAAGAACCAGATTCTGAGGAACCAGCTACGACAGCATGGCATTGTGGGAGTGGCAAGTGCAGACCCCCAGTGAGGGCAGCAGTGAAACAGGAAGGAGAGAGGGGGAGAGAGATGGTGCTGAAACAGTGACGAGCATTGGCTCATCAGAAAAGATGATCCAGGAAAGGATCCCCCGGCCAGCGGCAGTGCCGGATCCAACATGTAGATTATAATATACTCAATATTTTTTTATGTGTTACTCGAGAAGCCGCTTTGCTTCGAAAGGTATGAAATGACTTTAGCGAATTTAGGCCCTTTTTAGGTCTTAAGAAGACTCACAAAACTGAAGCAAATATTTTTTTCCTGTGTGTATTTAATTTAATTTCTTTTCTCATCCCATGTTCATGAACATTGTAAACGTTTTGGTACTGCCTGATCTTTTCTAAAGAGTTTCACTCCAGGACCCGTGTTGTCAGTGTGGTCATTGTTGGTTTTTATCAATCGATTTGGTGGGGGGGGGAGTCCATTAATCGTTGCCCTTTACGTGTTTGTTTGCATTACGTAGAAACGATGCACATCCTACAGTCTGCCTTGAGCGTTACTTTGTGTGGAGCCAGTAAACCAGTAAAGCGTGATGCCCATTTCCAGCCAATTAATAAATATGTATTAAAAACCTATGATTAGTGCCTGAAGGATCCCCCCGGTCAGGTCAGAGGTCCACCTGCATATGAAGAGACAGTTGAAAGCAGGCATGATGAACTTTGAGGGCCCTGAGTTGTATAGAAACTATGGTAACTGTAGGAACAATCATTGACATAGGTCTGACAGCTATCATCCATAAATGCTATTGAGGCCTCTATGGGTTAATATAGTGGATTGCCTAAGCTACAGCAATGTTTTGAGTGCCATGCAATTTCTGGCATTTTTCATGCTTTCTGTTGTATTTTTTAATGTTCTGGGTTCCCGTTTTTTCTTTTCATGTTACTTCACTCACTAAGTAAATGTATGTGCCAGCCCTTGGTTAATATTGGGGGGTTCCCATAGTTCTGTTGGTGTTGTATTATTATTTTTTTAATTTTATGTTTTTTGTCGTCTACCAAATCATGTTTTAGTGCATGGAACCATTTATTGGTCTGGACAATAAACAGAAAGGTCATTCTATTAAATATAATTCCATATATCGACTGTTTCCATTTATTTCATCTTTTAAGTACACCTGTGTTTTGTATGCATTTTCTTTTTTGTAAAGCAGTGATTTATTTGCATTTTGCATTGGGCACGGGAGGCTACGTCTGAAATTAATGTTGCCGATTGCTTTGGAAGCCCTGATTAGTTTATTTACGCCACTAAATAAAAATTCAGACACGTATGTGAATAGCACAGTCAATGTATCCATCTCCTGTGCAGAAGGCAGTAATTATTTTATGAATGCATGTTATTTTTAGATAAATGCCAGGTTTCCAAACTTTGTTATGGAGTTAAGCAAAGGCAGACTTGTCTGACCACTTAATTTAGTGAATTATTGAGATGACCAACATGAACTGGCCCGGCCTCTTTTCCCACAATCATCGTTTTGAGCATGTGCCATGATGTTCAAGCAACAACTAAAGGCAAGTTGTCAATGTCCTCAACACTATAAATGCTTTTTCCCTGCCTCTGGGTTGAAACTTAATGCTTCAGAATGTAAAACTACTCTTGTATGAAACTGGTGAGAAATAGAAAATGCTGCATTAGATTAATACACTTTATTATTTGGGGATATATCTTCCACCCAAATTAAAGGGAAGGATATGCATATATCATAATTGGTGAAGGGATCTATCAATGCTTGGGAGAGTGCTCTTAACTGCATACAAGTGTTTGTCTTTATTGGTTTATACATCCCTGTCCCATTTCTGGTTTGATTTCATTCCCTTTGGTAGCGATGCAACCTATAAAGAGATAAATATAATATTCCTTTACTTTATTTGGAGGAATAAACCACACAAACACTGTTCTTTAGAAGTTGTGCATTTTGTGGATATACAGTAAACGACACTTCTAAATTAGTTAAGATGCCTGTTGGATATAGTACATCATCCCCAGCTAAAACATTTTTAAACAGGACATACTGTACAAGTTCATCACTGCACTTCACTTTTCCTTTTTACTCAAGTCCCAAATTGACATGTTTTGAGACATTTCTGGTGCAATCTTGCAAACTGTGAAACAACATGATCCTAGCTATAATCTATAGACAATGGTTGTGTCCATGCCTGGTAAAAAAATCTGCTCCTTACCAGTTCTGTTATTTTAATGTTAAAAGGTACCAGTTCAACCCTTTTAATGTTTCCATAAGATGTCCTGGAAACCAGTTTAGTAAACCCATTTAGAATCCAGTACTTTAATAAACTACAAATAATGGTAAGTCATTTTTGTTGTCATTTATAAATCATTGGATTTATTGCAGTCAGTTCAGAGTATACAGTCAAGCTGGAAAGTCTGAACACCCCTTTCACCTTCTCCACATTGTATTACATTACAGACATATTCTACAATAGATTGAGTTTATTTTTTGTCTCAGAATTCTACACAAAACAGCCCATAATGACAAAGTGAAAACATGTTTTTAGAAATTTTTGCAAATGTATTAAAAATCGAAAACTGACATCTTTAATTTACATAAGTATTCATACCCTTTGCTTTAACATATTTTGAAAGTATCATATTTAATATTTGGTCGCATATCCTTTGCATGCTGTTACTTCCTGAAGTCTGTGACTAATCAACATAAAAAAACTCAATATCTTATTTCCAGGTACTGTTACAAGCGATACTATAAGCTCTCTGCATTTGAATAGATCTCTATGGGAATTGGGGGGTGAGACTAGATGCTGTAAATTAGGCTGGTACAGTATGGAACACATGACTGGCTAAATGGCTGTAAGTCATCAAGGGTCTGACGTATTAAACGAGCCCCAAATCAACACTCTGCGCCCAGATATGGAGTAGATGTGGATGGATCACTTTAAGGGTTTTCTCCTGACTTTTTTCCCCATAGAGTTCTATAGGAAAATTAGTCAGGAGAAATAACCCTTGCAGTGATCCATCCACATCTACTCCATATCTGGCAACAGAGTGATGGTTTGGAGGCTCGTTCGATAGCTCAGACCCTTGATGACTAGATTATTATTATTTTTTAAAATAAATTTGCTAAAATTTCTAAAAACATGTTTTCACTTTGTCATTATGGGTTATTGATTGTAGATTGGTGGGCAAAAATGGCAATTTTATCAATTTAAAATTGTATCTACAACACAATAAAGTGTGCAAAAAGTGAAGGGGTATGAATACTTTCCGTCCCCACAGTAGACACGTTACATCAAAAATTTCACCTTCTTCTACTGTCACTCACATTTAAAAATTTAAGCAGTGTGAATTATAGTCTTTAAGCTTTAGCAAATTGTTAGTCATGCTCCCCATACACATACATTGCGGAATGTTCAGAATTCCACTCAAGATGCCGTTTGTAATTTCACATTTTGTACTACTGGTTGCAGTGGGTTGTTTTCAGGTTATTATGGGATGTCCTTTGACTGCTTCAGAGTTTCATACTCTCTTTATGGTGAATAATATACTTCCTAGATGTTATATTTTTACCGGTATGTCGTGGTCCGCCTTACCTTGATCACAGAATTTATAGTTTACCCACCTCTTTTTTTACCACTACACCCCTGCCTATAACCTATTGCTGCTGCTTTTTTGTAGAGCAGTGATTTATTTGCATTTAAGATTGAGCATACACTACTTTTGAAATTGTTTAACGCCACCGAAGCCTTTGAAAATCCTGGCGAGAGTAGCCACTAAATTAAAATAGCCTAGGCTAGCCTACATTATAAACGCAAAGCGTGAAAAGAGTGAATATCGCGTTGATTTTAGCCATCTCCATACAGAGGGCAATGATTCGATTTTTTGTTGAGAAATACCAGAATTTGTCCAAAGTCAGACCATTAAATCAGACTTGTTTTACCACTTTCTTCCCCCAACGATAAAAAGAAAATATGGAGAACTGGTCCGACCTCTTTCAGTTGGTGGTTGAAAGCCAACACGTCACCGACCAGGTCTAGGCCTATCAAGTAACAGGCCAACCCCCCTTGTACAGGTGAGGTCTATGCGGAAGGGTGGATTTCGTCACTAGGTGTTTCGAGTCGTCCATTTACAGCTTGAGAAACTTCCAGTTTCGATCGTAGGCCTATTTTCTAACATTTTGTCGTAGTTAAAAAAAAAAAAAAAACGGGCTGCTGGTCGAGAACATTGCAATAAAGTTATTGTAGCTTACACTTCTTTGGCGTCAGGTGGAATCGACGCTCCACAAGAAAACAGAGACACACCTATCAAAGCCGACATGATTGTTTTCGTATTTGTGCTTCTCTTTTTACAGACAACAGGTAGGATTATCTTTGTGAATAGTTGTGGATCTGAACATCAAAATTATAATTATTCTAAACGTTGCCACATAGTCAATGGTGTCTTGTTTGTGAAACTTCTAAAGTGGTGCTTTCCAAAAATCTTACAATGCCGTCGCTATCTTAAACGACCTTCGGTTTAACCTTAAATTCTTTCTTGTTTTTCTTCAGTCATTTGCCTGTTTTTTCCATTTGTGTGTATGAAAATAACAATTATTTTGTTCAGACAATTCTGCCACGACGAATGCTTTTAACAGCAGTTTGGTTACTATACAGTTTCTGCAGGAACCCGCTTGAAAATGTGGCTAAATGTCTGTTTGATCTGGTTGGGAACAGGGGAAATACCTTATGTATATTCTTTAAATAATAAAATATGTTAATCAGTGTCACACACAATGATAGACTGTGGGTGGTGTGTAGGGTAACCATTCCCTCAGTACTGCAGTGCAGGTTCAGTTGTAAGGGAATTTATGTACATTTAATTACAGGACTTTGTTACTTCTTAAAATATGAATTGATCTCATGTTAGCCTGCAAGGGTTGCCATTCTGTTTATAAGGCAGTGAGAAGTGGTGAAATAGGCCTATTCATAGTTTTCAGAACTCAATTTTCAGAACAATAGTCACAAAATCAGTCATGGTTATATCTTGCTTGTCATGTCTTTTTTGTAGTTTAGGCCTACATCAGTTTATATGTGGTAAAACTGCATCGGTCATCTATACATACGACAAGTATACCGTTTAATATGTAAAACTACATTTCATTTTATACATTGTTCCTCGTTGTGTCCGCGTTTTGCTATGACAGTCACTACAGGAATTCCCTCTTCTCATTGGTTGAGGGGCCAGCATTGTGTTGGGTTCAAAGTCTAGTGGTTTTTCCCCCACACCAGTTTTAGCTAAGTGTCCGCCTGATCAAGATGCAGGTTCAAACGACTGTATGCTCTTTTGCATTATATTTTAGAAAGTGTTGGCTCAGTTATGTTTTTCCTTCCTCGTCTGAATTAAATCCTGTCATAGTTCAGTCAGTTTCCCCACCCCCGAAACTGCCAGTCACACAGCAAACAAGGAAGTTAATCAGGTTCTCAGAGTCTCATTTTACACACTGAAAATGTGTGCCTGGTGTCTGTCGTCAGAATTTCAGCATTCAATTGCTTCCAGCTAAAATGTATTTTTAATAGTGAAACTAAGTTTGTCTAAGTCACAGATCTGTGTTCAGCGAGATTATAGTCAAGGCATTTACATTTGTAATTTAAGGCCGGATTGATTAGATTTGGGTAAAGCCCATTTGTGGTCATCATGGCTTGGGGAGCCATAATTGTTATATTGGATCCATAAGAATCCAGATTGGAGGTGTGGATAAGATTTTATCGCTTGTCTGGTGTGAATTTTTAGATGGAAAATTGTAAGAGTTCCCACAGTTACTCATTTATCTTCTCGAACACTTCCTGTGTCTTGTTCAGAAAATTTAGTGGGAAGTATCTGGGCGGCAGTATAATGGTTAAGGAACTGGACTTGTAACCGAAAGGTTGCAGGTTCGATTCCCAGGTAGGACACTGCCGTTGTGCCCTTGAGCAAGGTACTTAACCTGAATTGCTTCAGTATATATCCAGATGTATAGGAATGGATAAATGTAAGAAGTTCTGTAAGTCGCTCTGGATAAGAGCTTCTGCTAAATGCCTGTAATGTAAAGTATCTACAAGTAACGTACTGAATATGCCTCATCTAAGTGACAGTTTGCAGCTTAACTTGTGCTGTGTCCCCGGGGTTAATGCCTAGTTTTGCTATATGCCTTGTGCTTATGTAGCAGTCATGAGTCATGCTGCTTAAGCCTGTATGTCTCACCACACCCAAAGTGTTTTGGAAAATAATCGTGTTTACAGTGTAGTGCAGTGACACTTTTAATGAAGTCAGCAGTGGTAAGCCTCACCACCTGCAGTCTCCACTGCGGCTCTGTTCACGCACCACCCCTGTGTCGCAGGGGGAAACGTATCAATTAAAATATTTCCTTTGTACTTGCCCTTGTGTATTTTATGCAGATTTTTGCGTTTGCTGCAGTGTCTGCTGGTTTTTGGGTGTCTAGGCACCATTGATTCATTTAAGTCATTGATTGACTAAGGAATCCACACAGCTTGTTCTCAAGGCAGCTGATTGAAAGGAAAGCAGAAATACCTGCAGACACTGCGGCCCCCTGGGACTTTAGTTTGACGCCCCTGATCTAGGTTATGTTGACTAACTGTTTGAGTGCTCACTGTTGCAGTCTTGTTGATGCCTTTGTGTTTAAAGAAAAATAGTGATGAGATTTATGAACAGTAAACGATAAAAGATACAGATTCACATGGTTTCTGACCTAACGGTGAACTTCCTGTGGCTTGTGGGACAACACACACTACCTTGGCAGTATATGCTGTGTATTTTATGTCCTAATGTTTGATTAGCTGTGACGTGTGTGATACAGACATGCTTTAAAAGGAGACAGCATGGACAGAACTGTGTTCTCTTGTAACTAATTACTGTGGAAGAATTATAAAACATTCTCTTTATTCCACTGATGACATTGATTTGATTAAAATGGGCTCTTCAATGAGGAGAGCAATTTTTAAATGTAGATTGTTTTTAAAGGTTGGGAACAATTATTACATAATTGAAATGAGTTGGAACATCAAGTTATTGTCGACTAAAGATCAGATCAGTGATGCTGTCTTGAAGACCAAGGAACTGCCTCTGGAACTTTAAGGTTAAGGACATTAAGATTTTAGGGGCAAAAAGCTGGAGAAGGTTATAAAAATCTTTATAGCTTTGAACCTTCCTTGGAGCACTGTAAGAAAATGGTACAAAAATGTGGCACAACCCAAACATTAGCAACATTAGGCCGTCCTACCAAACTGAGTAACTGGATGAGGTGAGAAATTGTCAGAGAGGTGACCAAGAGGCCAGCTACAGCACTGGCAGGGCTGCAGAGCTCATTATGTGAAATGGGAGAATCAGAAATCTCTTCACAGATTTGGCCTCCTTGGGAGAGTGGCTAGATGGCAGCCACTTATGAGAAAGGCCAACATTAAGTCACACCTGATGCACCGAGACACCCTGAGGGGTCTGATGAGACTAAAGTTGACCCATTTGGCCTGAATTCAAAGCACTATGTTTGGTGCCAAGCAAACGCATCCCATCACCAAGATAAAAAAAAATCACGACTCAACCAACGTGGTGGCAACATCATGATATTGGGTTGCTTTTCAGCAGGACTGAGAAGCTTGTTGCCATCAAGGGCAAATTAGATGGAGCCAAATACAGGCAAATCTTTCAGAAGAACCTGATTCAGTCCATAAGAGATCTGTGTTTAGGGCAATTATTAATTAATTCATACATTCATTCATTCATTCATTCATTAATTTGTTTGAATGGGACAATGGCCCAAAGTATACAGCAAAGCTACAAAGTAAAAACGAGAAGGTCAGTATTCTGGAATGGCCCAGCCAAAGCCCAGAGTTGGATACCATTGTAAATTTATGGTATGAACTGAAAACTGCTGTCCACCAACACTCTGTCTAACCTAGCAGTACTGGAACAAATTTGCATGGATGTCTGACTATGTGCAAAGCTCATACAGACATACCTGAGAAGACTCTGTGCTTTAACTGCTGCCAAAGCCCTCTCTGGAAATTGATTATATTAAAGTAATTTTTTTGAATGCACACTTAAAATGCAATGTGTACCATGTTTTAAAAGTGTTATCTCTTGAGAATGTTTGTTCTTCAACTGGAAACATTAAATAAATGCAGTGTTTCTCTAAAGGGAATGTGCTAATATTCAGACTTTTTCATTACAGTGTAGCCCATTTTATACCTTACATTTTGTATGATCTAGACTGGTTTCATGTTAGTTTTGCCTAACGTGAGACCCAAGCACCGCTTAACACTGATGAGCTACAAGTACAATTACTTTAATGAACATTTTGGTGTTAAGACCTATCTGCACAGGATTAGTTTTCCTGGGGAAGGAGGAGTAATGCAGTGCAAGTGAGTCATTTAAGTCCCAATTTGATTAACTGCATGCCCCCTGTTTTACGGGACCCAATTTTAGACCCAATTCCCACATCTTTTATCTATAATCATGAAGAGCCTTATGAAGAATGTCCCCAGGTGATTAGTCCAGACCACATCGGAATCCTGGTTCCTCATGTTTTCCTCTAGGAGCAGAATGGGCGCTGTGCAACAGCCATATCTGTGAAGCGCAATTCAAGATGTGTGCCCCAGCAATGCACTGGCTCACATACTCCCTCTGCATGTGCCAGGAGGCTTCACTTTGACCTCACTGCACTTGTTACGTTTCCATATCAGGCCAAATGGTGACCGACAGAAACTCCACTTCTGGGGTGTCTTGCACCATTCGGCAACGCTCGGTGAAATCCATTGATGACATTGGGCATAGCTGTTTCCAGTTATAACTTACCCCAGCACAATCAGAAATTGTTTCTCCATCTTTTCTCTGTACAGGCACAACGGCCTTCCAAGTGTCAACAAGTACTCCCGTGGTCAGCGTGCCGGAAGGCCAAGGTCAGTCTGAGCTGTCGCAAGAAACTTATTAAAACAGAAATGTCCGTTTTTTCCTGTTAAATGTCAGAGATCTAAAGCTATGTGTGCTCCAGCTGTAATTCATTGCAATTAATTTTAGCATTTTTATTTTAAATTATTTTTTCTAGGGGCTGACCTAAAATGTTCGTACACTGCTGACTTTGGAACTCCCAGAGTTGAATGGAAATTCAATAATTTGCAGTCGTCTCAAAATCTTGTTGTCTACGACGGAGCGCCCACTGGTAAGATTAGTCTTTATGTCTCATGTTCATTGCCATTTTCACTTTGCAGAATTCCAATGTTAAAGGTATGGGAAGTTGATTTCTTACCTGCTAAATGTGTTTTTATCTCTGATGTGTGGATTCTGGACAAAAATATATCAATCGGGTATTGACCTTACCGTGGCGCAGAATTTAGTATGTTAATGCCCTGAGGTTACCAAACGATAACAAATTTACGAATGGAATGTATTGCGTCTCACGTACAGAATGTTGCACATTCCTTGTTGATAAACGACATACATTTCCTTTCACCTGTGTGTTGGTACTACTGCCCTATCCATGACACCTGAGGTTGACAGACAAGTTGTAATAGATAAAAAAAATTGTAAAGGGCTTTTCAATAGGTTATGAGCAAGGCTACAGGCCCTGGGGGTGTTGAATCACTGAGGATGTGTCTGGCAAGAATGCAGGCTATGTCCAGATTAAAAGTTTAATAAGGAGATGGGTGGTTCAATGAGTGGTGTGATCGGCGTGTACATCTGCTGCATGCACGGGCTTCACTAAACAAGTTGACTGTCTTCCCTGAACGCAATGATAATATACAACAAACTTATTTGGTACATCTGAACTTTGGACCTTGCTTCTTAGAACCATTGCAAAAAAAAGTAAGTAATATTTAATTGGACCGCCTTTAGCTTTGATTACGGCGCGCATTCGTCGCGGCATTGTTTAAACAAACTTATGCAACATTACAACATTTATTTCCGTCCAGAGTTGCATAAATCTTTGGCTGAGATCTTGTATTGATGACGGGAGAGTCAAACCACTCCGTAAAGTCTTATCCAGAACATCCCAAAGATGTTCAGTGGCGTTAAGGTCAGGACTCTGGTGGCCAATTCATGTGTGAAAATGATTCCTCATGCTCCCTGAACCACTCTTTCACAATTTGAGCCCGTTGAATCTTGTCATTGTCGTCCTGAAATATGCCCATTGATGGGATAACCTGGTCATTCAGTACATTCAGGTACTCAGCTGACTTCATTTTATTGCTGCATAATGTTGCTGTGCCTAGACCTGACTAATTGAAGCAACCCCAGATCATAATAACACTGCCTCCAGTGGCTTGTACAGTGGGCACTATGCAGGACGGGTGCAACGGCGACTTATTTTTTTGGCCAGGCAGCGTATGTATTGTGGCTGTCATGAAATATTCAAGTGTAACTTGGGTAAATGTTCAATGTACTTTTCTTTAAGATGGGTGTTACATCTGGATTAGCCATATTGAGTGAGGGGAAATAAAGTTGTGATCATATTGTGGGTAACCTACACAATTCTAATGGCTATACAGTTACTGTGTGCCGCAAAACGCAAATGTAATTAATTTGATGTATAATTTTATTAATTGTAGCCTGTGTTATTTATTTATTTAACCTTTATTTATACAGAGTAGTTTGATTGAGCATGCATGCTCTTCAGCGGGGAACCCTGATTATATCTATGCTGCTTACTGTGGTTTTCTCATGATTTTCCATTTGTGGCTAACAAAATGGCTATAACAGATCTAGCCCTTTATGGGGAAAATAAATAAAATATGTGTTTGTATATACAAACCCCAATTTGAAAAAAAAGTTGGGACAGTGTGTAAAATGCACATCAAAGCAGAACACAGTGATTTGTAATTTTGTTTTAACATATATTTAATTGAAAACAGTACAAAGAAAATATATTTAATGTTTTACCTTAACTGTATTGATTTTTGTAAATATATGCTAATTCCGAATGTGATGCCTGCAACACGTTCCAAAAAAGTTGGGACAGGGGCAAAAATTTAAAATAAAGACTGGGAAGTTCAAAAAACACCTGTTTGGAACATTCCACAGGTAAACAGGTGATGCTATCATGACTGGGTATAAAAGGATATCAAAAGACTTTGAAGGCTTGTTTCTCCCTGACTTGTTTCTCCATAGAGTTCAATAGGAAAATGAGAAACAACCCTTAAAATGATCCATCCATATCTACTGCATATCTGACAGCAGAGTGATGGTTTGAGGCTTGTTTGATTACTCAGACCTTTGATGACTTGGAGCCATTTAGCCAACCATGTGTTCCATACTGTTCCAATGTAATTTAAAGCTAAATCTAGTCCCACCCCCCAATTCCCATAGAGATCCATTCAATTGCAGAGAGGTTGTAGTATCGCTTGTAAGAGTACCTAAAACTAAGATATCAAGAGTCGTTTACCTGTGGAATGTTCCAAACACATTAACCTTTATTTATTTATTTATTTTTTGCCCCTGTCCCAACTTTTTTGTAACTTGTTGCAGGAATCAAATTTGGAATTGGCGTATAATTCCAAAAATCAATAAAGTTGATGAGGTAAAACATAAAATATCTTTTCTTTGTACCGTTTTCAAGTAAATATACTTAAATAAAAATATTAAATATAAAAAAGAGAATTTACAAATCACTTTCTGCTTTTATGTGCATTTTACATACTGTTCCAACTTTTGGGGAATTACAAACATTTTGGGAATTAGAGTTTGTCCAAACATTTTGCACATTTGATAAAAATGAACACTCTAAAATAAATAATGCAAGTATTAAGTTACATTTGTTGGATATTGGAAAATATCCTTTATTATGGAATCAATGGAATCAACCGAAATGACACGTACCATATTATACATTTGCAGATATTTTATGATCAGTTGACCATTTCCTAATTGATCTTGTTGTTTTCCTGATTGAGTTTGAGCTTCCTGGCAGAAGGAACAAGGTTTTTGGCTGAAATGTCTTGGTCTGTGCTGGAGTCTTTGGTTTCATTGACCTTAACAAGAGCCTCAGGAGCAGTAAATGCAAAGCAACCCCATAACATTAAAGATCCACCACCATATTTCACCTTGGGTATAACGTTCTTATCAACATAACCATCCTTTTTCTGATGCCAAGCCCAACACTGGTGTGTGGCCAATAAACTCCATTTTGGTCTCATCTGGCCATAGCACCCAGTTCCAATGCCATTTAACAAATTTCAGATCCTTATTTTTGTTGATTGCCCATTTGCCTTCAACTGAGGCTTTTTCTGGCAACCCTTCCAAAAAGGCGGCTGACATGAAGTTGTATGGTAGATTTTGAGACTTTTTGTCTCCAAGATGAATCCAAGTTTTGTAGATTTCCAAATGTGGCCTGTCATTTTTCTTTGCTGCCCAAACATCTGCCTCACTGTGCATGGGGGCAAGATGCAAGTGCCTCCTCGTTCATGCAGTTTTGGCACTTTTCCAGTGGTTTTAAACTTTTTATTGACCTAACAGTGGACAGTGGTGTCTTTAGTTTATTTGTTTGTAATCGTCCCTTTACTTGTGTCTTGTTTCTTCTGAGAGTTCTTTGCCTTTCCCCATGGTGATGGATGACATGGACATTTATCTCGTTTTTATATCCCAGTCGGCCTACGACAGGAAGTCATGGGAGACCACAAGGCACTTCCCTCATATTGAGATGAACTTAAAAAAGTAGCATGTTATTACAGGTCTATATTTTGTGTTGGATTTTATTTAAAAAAAAATTTTGGGTGGGAATAATAGTGACATCTTTTTGGAGAAAAACTAATTACAAAAATTTCCATTCATGTACAATATATATGTGTGTGTGTGTTTATGTATGTCTATGTTACTTCGATGACCTTTCTATATGCACTTACTGTACGTCGCTTTGGATAAAAGCGTCTGCTAAATGACTGTAATGTAATGTTAAATTAATGTATGTACGAATATATTAATGCATGAAGCTCTATCTAACTTTCACCCCAAAACTGTTTTTAATGAACGTGATCCTGTTGTTGTTCCACAGCCGGGTATACGAACCGTGTTGAGCTGTACAAGGATGGTCTGAGGTTCAACAGTGTTAAACGTGGGGACACTGGTGATTATAACTGTGAGGTCTCCTCTGTCCAGGCCTTTGGAGAAGCCACCATAAAGCTGGTTGTGCAAGGTTAGTATTACATGACTGAAAGTGGCTAACCTGGGATAGTGCAAAGCCTGTGAATAAAGGACTAATTTAACCCCAAAATGGTTAACCAAGAGGTGTATTTATGAGCGTACTATACATTTTTCAGAAGGAAGATGGCGCTTTTTAAAATTTTATAAAAATAAAAAAAATTATTAAACCAGGGAGGTCAACTGGGAGCTTGATTTTTATTTTTTTACAGTGATGATATGTGTAATAACCGGGGGGAGTGGTTGGGAATGTAGGGGCATTGTGTAGCCAGTCAGACGCAGGGGTGATTAACTTGTTTTTGGGAGACGATCATATCGAGGGAGGCTCACTCCAGAGGAATAATCAGCTGATCTTAGGTTGATTTAGATTATGATATAAGGCATTAGAGTGAGTTGCTCGGCTGGTTTTTATATTGCACACTGGCACCCTAGGGCTGCTGTTCAAAACCAGTATCAGACCTACGCGTGCTACATTTAGCTCAGCAGAATGCACTTGTGTTCTCTTGCCTTATTGTCTCTTGTAAGACTCTGGATAAGAGCGCCTGCTAAATAACTAAAGTAATGTAATGGAATGCATTTTCAGAGGGCCTGCTCTGATCCAATCCTCTTCCCTGCAGTGCCGCCCTCCGTGCCCATGTGTAGAATCCCCACCGCCGTGACCACCGGGAGGATGGCGAAGCTCACCTGCTATGACGAGGATGGCTCTCCCCCTTGCACCTACAAGTGGTTCAGAAACAAGACCCCTCTCCCAGAGGACCCCAGCAAGTTCCCCGCCTACAAGAACTCCACGTTTACAGTCGACCCCAAAACCGGCGATCTGGTCAGTGAACTCGCTCTGGTCTCTCTTTTTTCAGCTGTATGTTCACACTACATCAGTTTGTTTTTGGATTCTTCTGTGGGTTCCTTTCTTTTTTTCTTTTTTAATTTAATTTAATATTTCTATATATATTTTCTACTTTAGTATGGGGAGTTGTGTGGTTGTGTGGTTGTGTGGTTGTGTGTGTGTGTGTGTGTGTGTGTGTGTGTGTGTGTGTGTGTGTTGTGCCATCTTTTACCCGAGGACATACGTGATTAGCGATTTCTCTGGTCAGAATAGAAGCTGGTTTTAAATCTCTCTTTCTCCCTCCCCCAGGTATTTCCACGTATCTCAAAGTTGGATGCAGGAGAATACTACTGCACAGCCAGTAATGGTGTTGCTTCTCCGAAGAGCTGTGCCCCAGTCAAACTGGCAGTCAGTGAGTTCCCGTCATCAATCGCATTTAGTGTACAGTAGTGTAGTTTAATCTCAGAATTTTGTGACAAAATACAATGTTAAACTTGTCCCCTACCTGAAAGAAATGTGGATATACTGGTTTGGTTTACTGTTACCTGGTCACAGAAAATGTATAGTGTATTGTTCCTTCTTGGGGTGTAAAGCTATTGCACACTCTGAGCAAAGGTTTCTGTAGCCTTTTTTATTAATCGCATGAAAGTTCAGAGAAGTATTAGGGACTTAGTAGTAGGGTCAGGAATTGGTTATAGTATACCCATAAGTACAGTATTTGCCTTAGAGAATAATATGTAAATTTAATTTAAATTCACCTGAGTGAAGTTTTGATGATATTATCAAGCCTTTTGAAAATGCTCAGACTTACTGGTTGTGGTGGTCTGCATGGGTTTGTGCTGCTCTGAAGAGGAATATTATGCCTTATGCATGGTCCTGTGGCTTTGTGTTGTGAGCCAAATTAATCCTTAGACAGGAAGTTCCAAAGTTTAAGGGTTCAATCCCTGTGCAAGCTATGGCAGTCACAAACTACGGCAGTCACTGTGCGTGCGTGCCGGCCTGCGCGCACATCGTCCTGGCTACACTATGCCTTGCAATCCCTACACACTCACACACTCACTCACTCACTCACTCACTCACTCACTCACTCACTCACACACACACACGCACACGCACACGCACACGCACACACACACGCACACTGATACCTTAGGTCGTCACTGCAAAAGAGAACTGAGTTATCCATTGACCTACACGGTTGCCTAAAGGTCAGATCAAAAAAAAGTAATGATTGCTATGCTCTGCGTGCAGATGACTTGAACACGGGGGGAATTGTGGCTGGCGTGATCGTGGCTCTGTTGGCGCTGGCACTGCTGGCGTTTGGACTGTGGTATGCTCATCGCAAAGGATACTTTCCCAGTGAGTTTTATACTTCTCACTGAATCTAATTGTCAGATTTGAACATACTGTTATGGTTAAAATTCATGAATGAAGTCTAAATGCAAGAATAAGGAGAACGTTTTTCTAACCCATTGCTTTTTCCATTTCCCCTCTACAGAAAAGTCTGAAAGGTGAGTGTCTTGTCTTTGTGTTTATACCAAACAAATGAATAGTGTATCTTTTTTATTATTTTGAATATTTGAAGGACTAATTTGTGTGGTGTTGTGTAAGAATATTTACATGTGCTATTTTGCATTATCTTAAGAATTATTATAGTATGTATTGCCAAATGCCTGTATGCAAATAGACTGGCTATACTTGGAAATGGTAGCTTGGTAGTGTTTTTATTTATTTATTTATTTTTTTTACTATTTCCATGCACCGTTTGTGTCGAAAAGAACTCTGTGCTGAAGTTCATTCTGGGCCCGAGTGGGGGAGAGGGAGGGGAGGAGCTACAGGGGGAGGGGATTGCTTGCTTAATTTCCATGCCTCTTTCCACAGCAAACCCCGGGCGCTGTACCAGCCGCCATCTGACTATGTTGATGAGGAAGATGTAAGTACACATCTGACCAGTCATTCTTTGGTTTCCCGCTGATAAAACGTTTGGGGTGGGTGTTTGTGGAGCTGGGGGTGGGGCTGGATTAGAGTTTTCATTTGGCAAGATGGATTTACCCCCAGTTGACTAAACTCTACCCACCTCCCCCCAATGCATGCGCTGCCAAACCAATTTCAGGGGAGACGGTGGAAATCTCGGGGAGACATCTGCAATTTGGGGAACCATTACATATTGCAGATCAGAGGTGCCAAATGTTATCAAAGAAGGCCTGGGCCCTGTTTCACGTGCATGGCTAACTGAGTTAACCCGATTATTTGTTTAAATTTTTTGATAAACCCAGGATGTTCGGTTTCATAAAGCGAGTTCACAATTTAGCCAGACCTGTTACCGGGGCAACAGTGTCTTAAGCTCAAACCTGCAAAAACTCAAGTTTAAGCTGAAGTTAGCTGGATAACATGCGCATAGCCTATATAAGCCACCCTGTGAAATCACACCCACACCAACAGCAGAAATGAACGCACTGTTTGTAAGAGGTTCTCGTCGATGGAGACATCACCGTAAGAATGGCATTTAGAACGAAATCTGTTTTTTTTTAATCTGTCTTTGGCTCTGCTTCCTCGCACCGGCACATTTTTCTATGCTGTTGGTGACGCTGAAAATATAACAAACTTTTATAAACTTCAGTATATTCAGTATTTGGGTAGTTCAGGATGGGTGGATGCAGATTCTGAGGTCTATGTGTTTGTATTTCAGGGGGAGTTCAGACAGAAGTCTTCCTTTGTGGTTTGAATAGCACTGGAACAGAACTGGTGGGCACACACTGGTAAAGCGGTCTCATTGGAACTATGCATGAAGACTACTACCAACTCACTGTGGGCTTGTTGTAGATGCTTTTGACATTCTGAGGTTTTAATGTATTAAAAATGTTTTTTTATATACCGAGTTGCTGGATGAACACCTCTAATTAAATTTCTCCTCTAATTTTCTGGGTAGGATAAAAGCTTTCTCAAATTCTATCATTGCTCACCTGTGCTGCTGTCCATTTGCACTAACTCCCGTTAGTTTTTTCCACTGTACCATGCACTGTGACTGTTTGTTTGTGCCGTAGGTGGATAGAGATATAACAGACCAGGGTCAAATATGTATATTAAATACTTTAACCCTACTTAAGGTGGCTGGTAATTTTAAAACACTCCTGCAGAACCCATATAATTTAACAAAATGGGTTCCCAGCCAAAATGTATAATTTTATGAAAGGCTATTTTTTTTCCCGGAATGTTGGTAAAACTATAAAAATGGTCTATAACTATTAAAATGGTCAGTTATCTGCAGGAGCTTTGCAGCTGTTTAAAGTGATTAATTTCAAAGGATTTGACCCAGGTCTGAGGAGCAGGTACTTGGGTGCATGTAAACAGTGCTGAGCTTCAGTTTGGGATTTGAGTTTGTAACAGAGAAAGGGGGTCATTGGGAAACCGAGCTGGTCCTGCCCAATAGGTGTCGTCATTCCCTGGGACAGACTGTGTAAGTGTGTAAGTGTGTAAGTGTGTAAGTGTGTGAGTGTGTAAGTGTGTAAGTGTGTAAGTGTGTGTGTGTGGGGTATTTGGGGCTGTTGTGCTTCTGCCTCTGTCTCTAAGCAACTGAACAAACCCTTTTAATTTTTTTAATTTTTTTAATTTAAGCCAAAATGCACCTTTTCCCTGTAATTGCAGACCTCTGGCCCTCAATCCATACAAACTTGTCTGCAAATCAGTTCCTTGGGTTTCATGCAACCAAAACAGGGCGGGGTCATAATATTCTATTGGTGACTCACTGGTTTGAACTAATCCTCATGTGTTGCTGTGGAGGACAGCTCACTGAATGGCTCCGCCCATTAAACCTCAGTACTTCACTACAAATCAGGACATACAACACTAATTTCCCTGATGTAAATTATGTTTGCTTTGATACTGCTGTGGCGGTAACTGTTACTGGAGGAAATCTGAAAGTCAACCAATCGTCATTCCTGTTTTTTTTTTATATGGAATTGTACTTTTTCCCCCCTAATGCTCTCTTCTGATCATTTCTTGTAAATACAGTACCGGTTTGCTTATGTGCCCCTACACATTTTTTGGTGATGAATTCTTTTTAGCTTGAATATACTGGGGCCTCTTGTTTTTTATTTTTATTGTTTATAATAATAACAGCCCCCCCCCCTTTAGGAAAATGTAGAATTGAAGCCTCTGCTTTTAATAGTGATTAGTAATGTGTGAGGAGGGAATTCAATGTTCGTGACATTTAGCTAGAAATGTCCTCTGTGTTGTGAAGAATATTAATAAATTTGATTTTATTTAATTTATTTTTGTGAGTTTTAATTGTAGCATTTCCCTTTCATTAAAAGGTGTCCCATTCAGCAAGTATATGAATTTCAGGCACCTTATTGAAAGATGACAGCTTATTACGGGTCCTGACAGGAATACATCAATGCCAAGAAAATATTGTGTTTGCAGTCAAATCTGGATGAAATGAAGGGTGGGCAAATGAAACCCTTAATGCAATCAAAAGTGGGTGGTCATTAAGAGTATTAAGTTCTCTGATACAAGTGTTGGTCTTCCAAGAATGGTTGGTTTAAATATTTTTGATTACCATGAATGCATACTAGTGAGGTATTTTGATAATCATAGCAATGCAAAAACATGGCCGGTTGCTTTACTTTTAAAAGTGTAGAAAATATGGCTTTTGATAATGTTCATAATATAAGGATTTGTAAAAAGGCAGAGACCAATTGTGTGGTATTAACATAATAAAAAATTTAAAAAAAGGTTACATAAGCGTCTTAAAGTGACAGACATTGAATAAAACTCCGTCCCCGTCAAAAAAACCCGTCACCAACTGAATGGATGACTTCTAATGTGTACAATCATTTTTTTCTTCCAATGGCAGTGTATTCAATTTCAGTATATTCAATTTCTGCAAGGGAATATAAATGCAGTGCAGAAATGTAGTGTGATTGTGTTTGGTCTGGAGCTCGTTTCATTTAGAATTTATGTTTCATGTATTTGCATGTACAGTATACAATGTACCTGATGTTGCGGTTTCCGTTGAGACATGAATATGTAACCATTAATACGTAATTAAGATGCAATCCGTGACGTTAGATTAAAACACAAAGATCTATTTCCGGGGCATGGAGGAGAGGAGGTGGTAGTGGAGGAAAGGAGCGTGCATTTTTCGAGTATTGGGACGCACCCTAGAGCTAACAGTTGTTGCTCTTCACAGGAATCAATTCAATTGAGTTGTTCAGTAAATATATATTTTTTCTGAACCCATCACCTTAACCTGAAAATAACATGATTCCGGGTGCAGTTCCGTTCTTGACTGACAGATGTCACTGTAACCTTCAAGTAGGTTGCCTGTTTGGTCTGAATTTTGTGAGGTAAATAAGGGTATGGAGCACACCTAAATCTATATATTTAAATATATATACTCTGCCCCACCCACCAAATAACAGAAGTACAATATATGGTTGTGCAACATCCATATTTTTCACACAAATATAATATACAGCAGAAAGGTTTGAGATGCCAACTGTCATCTCTGTGAAATCCCAGCCTGGATAACAAAAGCGTTGCTGGTTTGATTTAGGTCCAGCTTGACGAAGTTGCTATTCATAGATTTTTTTTAAATTTAATCTGAAAGAGTAAAAAGTATGAAGAAACAAAACGATATAGATCCCGGGCCTGGTCGCTTATGTTTACTGAATGGTCAAGACATCTTGGGCTAAACTAGTCTATTATGGATGCCGAAATGCTGAAACACGCCTTTTTAATGTAACATAAGCATGCCTCTGTTTTTGTGGTTTACTATACACTACATTACAGTGACTTCAGTTGTCACAGAATGCAGCAGCAGCCAGAGTCCTGATGTGTGCAAGCTCTGCAGAGCATATCACTCCTGTCCTTAAGTCACTGAAATGACTCCCTGTGAAATTTAGGACCAGATTTAAGGCCTTGTTCACTATCTATAAAGCACTTGACAGATTGGCTCTTGCAGGATTTGATTTGTTGCAGTCTGTCTTCATCGACTGCTGATTTTCTGGGTATCTATCCTAGTAGTTTAAAAGGCAGAGCTTTCAACTGTTTCGTACTTCATCTTTGGACTTCTCTTCTAAGCTCGATCAGAGGAGCAGGTACCGCTGACTTAAAAAAAATTTGGTGGCCTGTATTCATAAAGTATCTCATAGAGTACTGATTTAGGATCATTTTATCTCACAATAGATAAGGCCATAGGATATGGCCATAAATATAAAATACTGACATCAACAGTGCTATATATATATATATATAGTAAAAGCTGTCATTACTTAATGTTGTATAAAAGAGTAAAAGGTCCATATAGTATAAAAGGTCCATGTATTCTAATTTGCATTTTATCTTTTATCTACCGTCATGGAGGTCACATGGGTGTAAACCAACTGTCTAGTCTGGTATGCATGCACATTTTTCAACATTACTTTTCAACAAAGACACTGATTTTATCCTGAAAGGAACACATTATAAAAGTACTGAACATTCTTGGACAATGAACAATCCTGAACAATCTAGCTCATATTGTGAAAAGGCATTGGATAAAAGATATACAGTGGGATCCAAAAGCCTGAGGACACTATCGAGATCTGTTTTCATCATTCATCCAAAACTAACACAAAAGTTTTACTCAGTTCATATATCTGAAGCAAGATTAGCCTATATCATCTTTTATATCTGCTAACAAAGTGAAAACATTTGGCTGATATTAACAGAAAGTCATGGTCTGGGATTTCCCTTTGAATCACCTGGTAAAGAGAACACACTTATGTCACAGTCTTATATAAATTAACTTATTTAGGCCGAATATGTACGTAGAAAAAATGGAAAGGAATGCTGAAATTGTGTAGCCTACTCGTGAACAAATGTTGTGCAGCAGCAGACGCGTGCCTATCGCTTTAAGACAAAGAGGGCGGTACTCAACAGCTAGCCTGCTGACAGGCCGAAGCTACGTTCAATCATGAACCATTCATAAATTAGTCATTGCAAAGAGGAAGCAAAGAAACCCATGATTATTCAGTTCATGATAAATGTGTTGCTATATTTTCCCAACTCGGCTGGAAGGGGCCCAGTGAAGATAACTTCTAATTTGGTCAGCAATATTGAGTCAAAGTCATACCAGGAGAAAGCCAAAGTGACCTCCGTCGAGTGACACCCCCCCAATGTTGACTTTAAATGCTGTACACCAGGAAGCGTTGCTCATAACAGTGCAGGCGCACAGGAACACGGAAAACTGAGCAGAGACGCACTTTATTCTCCCTTTTTTGGGAGGCGGGGAGGGGGGAGATTGCGATTGCTCTGTAATAGCTAACAAAATAATCTGCAGTTTCATATGCCTGCTTCTTTCTTCTCGCTGCTTTTCATGGTAGGCTAGCCATCAGATCCCTGGACTAAATCAATGGAATCCTGAAATTATGGCTGCGAAAGAGGATCTTTATACCAAAGTCACCCCACGGAGGCAGCGACAGAACCGGCCCGGCACCGTCAAACATGGATCTAATTTGGACGTGCTTCTATCCATGGGTTTTCCAAAAACAAGGGCGTAAGTATCTGTCGGACTATTCATTTACCCTCCCTGTCCCAGATGGTTTATCTAGTTGCCTAACTGCGCAGCTGTAAGAGTCCGTAGTGTTAAAGCAGTTATGATAGTCCTATGATGACGGCACGCAGCACAACAGTACCGTTATTCTCAGTGGTTAGTGTTTCCGCTTCTCGACGGTCCATAAATTCACGGGTGGCGTGTCTAATATTAATAATAACAATAGCCTGATAATAACTAATAATAAGAACAATAGCTTTTTTGTGAAAATGAACGACAGAACTTAGATGATTTCTCTGTTTCCCCCCGCAATCACGTTGGACTCTGTTCTGCAATTACATAAAAAACTCGTCTTGATCTGTTACATGCGATCGTTAGTGCATCCTTTCAACATCACTGCCAGTGACAGCATTACCGCGGACGTTTGCTTCTCTCTGCGCGCCCACTCCCTGCCCTGCGCAGCTAGTCGAATTGCAGAAAGGTCAAATCCTGCCACGTAACAGTTGAGCAACAGTTGGCATATCTTTAAATGTAACTTTTACAAGGGTCCATTGCTTTCTTAAGAGTTGGGGATGGCAGTAAGCTTGTCATTGCACCACTCGGCTACAGGTATGCATGGTAAAAAGACCACCATAATAGACTTCACATGAAATAATGTGTATAGACGATAAGGAAATCGATTGAACAGATCAGGGACAACATCTCTTTACCTGTATATGTAAATTCAATCATTAATCATATCATGAATCATCCAGGCTCATCATCATTAGGCTACCAATCATTTAAAATATGCGATTAGTCACATCGTCTAAACACATTGTCTAAACAATTTAAATGGGCCAACTCCAATGCACTGAACATTTCGGATGAGCTAGAGAATGGATATCTTTTAGTTAAAAGTTAAATCTACATTTTCTATAGGATGAATAGCTTAGATAATGAGCTCCCTGTTAGCAATCATTTCTGATCGCCGCTGCACGCGTTTCCTGTATCAGAACGTGTTTTAGTCAGGAGGACACATTAAAAGCTGTTTTATTGAAATTTGAGTTAAACAATTACATGGCTGGACTCAATCTCATTCTCAGGTTTTATTCAGGTCACTTGTTAGTCGTGTATTGGAGGGAATCTGCAGATAGGACTTGGCTGCTACATTTGTTGTAGTCGAGTGTGACAACCTTCAGCGTGCTTTCTTATTTACATTTGCTGGATAATGTTTTAGCAACTCCACATCATCACAAGCCATTCCCCTACCACCAAAATAAATAATGGGGAAAAAATAGACATAATATTCTCACAACACAAATTAAATGCTGGACACATATGCTTGCGGTTCAGCTGGTGAACATGCAAATACCTAATGCTTCTTGATCAAAATGGGCAAGCATTAAATTAACATTTGCATTGAAATACAAATATTTGTGCTTTGACCCCAGTTTAGTGTGGCAAATCATTAGAGGGGTGTACAATATGTGTTTAGTTGAACATGTGTTTAATAGATCTGTTGGCATGTAGCTTGCATGCAGCCTAATCAGAAAGTTGTTTATTGCAACCAGCCAATGCCACTTATATTGATAAACTAGCAATAGTCAGGTATTTTAATGAAAGAACTTAATGCAGTATAAAGATATATTTTGAATGATATCAAGTGGGAATCTGTAAGAGTTGAACATATTGATAAGTTATGATTCCTATTTTTTCAGGTTTGGCAGTATTGCTACAAGCTCAAATGCGTGAATTTAAGATTTCCATGGCAAATATGGCGATTGCGACACGTTACCTTGTTGATTATTTGTATTTTTACTTATATTTTTGTTCTGAATGATTGTGTTTAATGGTGTTTAATGGGTTTTTGGACAAGTTTCACATGGCTAACTTTTGTCCAAAAAACAAACTTATTCTAATATCAGTTGGTATTTCAAATAGCAAAAAGACTTCTAATATCACATGGCTTTAAGCAACCCATGTGACAAGATTTGTCCTCATAAAGAAGACTCCAAATTACCCTTTTGATGCAGCAGAAAAGTTAACGAGTTTCCCACAAATAAAAAAATAAATTAAAGAAAAAATGACCTTTTTGATTTACCATATGCTTTGGGTCAAATTTCAATGTGAAATGATACGACCCCTGAAAAATTATAAAATGTTCTTATTGTTCTAACAATGTATATTTATTGTAAACGATGATTGTATAGATTTGAATTCAAGGTCATCAGT